>CAUYPK010128395.1:0-57241 GCA_963574355.1 Loris lydekkerianus
ATCAGGGCAAAATTTGGAAACTTCTCCTGAAATAAAAACTTTAAAGAAAGTTATATGTCACTGCTTTAAGAAACAAAAACACGAAACTTAGTAAATGTGGAATGTAAATGTCTTAGCACAATAACTAAGAAAATGCCAGGAAGGCAATGTTAACCAGAGTGCTGAAAATGTGTCAAACAGTCTATGAAACTAGTGAATGGTGCCCCATGATCACATTAATGTACACAGCTATGATTTAATTAAAAAAAAAAAGAAGAAAGAAACAAAAACACCTTTTTAAATATGAAAAGGACCAACTTGTTTCCTTCCAGATGAATTACTTGGTCCTGGAGGAGAACGTGGACAGCGACCCCTGCAAGTTTGCACTCATGAACAGAGAGACTTCTGAGAGGGTCATTCTGCAAGCCGCCAACGCTGACATCCAACAGGCCTGGGTGCAGGACATCAATCAAGTCCTAGAAACACAACGAGACTTCTTAAATGGTGGGTGCTGGCTCGTCCGCCTCAGAGGACCCTACACCTCTGAGCTTCCCTGGGTCACAGTGAGCCCAGATCACTTTATAGCAACCCCAACTTTGCAGTTTTCAGAAACACTTTTGAATTCTTCTGAATCGGAACACACAAGTGGGATGGGTGGGTATGAGAAAGAAACTCCATCTTGCCAAAAGAAGGGTTTTCTCTTACAGGACATATAGGATATATGCCTGCGGCCACTACTACCCACTGGTACTAATTATTAGGGCAAAAGTCTGAGACGGGCACATTCTCTGTGTTCTAGGGGCAGGCTATCAAAGATGTGTTTTCCCACTCAGTGGCTGGCTAGGGTTATTATTCTCAGGTTCTCTGCTATTATCTCGAGATAACTAGGAGCTCAGCAGTTAACTCTAGATAACTCTTCTCCCAACACTGTGAGAGCCTGGATAAGTCACTTTGCTAGCAATTTTTACCTATTCTATTCTATTCTATTCTATTCTATTCTGTTCTGTTCTGTTCTGTTCTGTTCTATTCTGTTCTATTCTATTCATTTACTTTGAGACAAAGTCTCACTTTGACATGCTCAGTAGAGTACTGTGGCATCATAGCTCACAGCAACCTCCAACTCTTAGGCTCAAACGATCTCCTTGCCTCAGCCTCCTGAGTAGTTCAGACTACAGGTGCCCAACACAATTTTTAGAGAGAGGATCTCTCTCTAGCTCAGGCTGGTCTCCAACTCCTGAGCTCAGGCAGTCCACCAGCCTTGGCCTCCCAGAGTGCTAGGATTACAGGTGTGAGCTACCTCACCCAGCCCCCTTCCCCCTTTTAAATGAGAGGTGATGGCTCACTCTAAATTTCAGTAATACCTCACAACTTCCCAGAACAAATTGGCAATTACACAGAGATCCAGCTCTCTGTGGTCCCTGTAGGAGTCCCCTACTGGGGATGTGAACTGGAGGGAAGTGGAGTTGTGACCCTGTTTACATGTCTTTATTATTTCCTCTGCTGGGATTTTCTTCACATTGAACTTGGCGTATGAAGGGAGTGCATAGGTTTAAATTAGAACAGAGTTGGTGGGCTCGGAAGTCTCTTGAGCAAACACTAAGCTTGAAGATGAATGTAACCAGTAACAAAGTCAGCCTAGAGACTCACCAGGCATATACCTGTATGTTGTGTGTGCATACACACACACACACACACACACGTGCGCACACACACACACACGCACACACAAGTGTGTGCATGTACTCGCAGAGTCCAGCCTGTGGGCATACTTCATCTTCATACCTGCCTGAGACATGGTTCTATGTGCTCACACATGCACATGTACACATATGTACAAGGGCCCACCCTTGAGTGTCACCTCTTCATACAAGTACTAGGATCTGGAGTCTTTCAAGTGATGCAAAAATAGCATTTTCTGGGTGTCTGGAATGGAACTGAATGCTGTAGGGAAAGGTAAATTGAGAACCTTGGGCGAGCCATGATGTTTCTCTGAGCCTCCTGTGGCTCATTTTATGAAAAGACAGGTTTGGGTAGATCTCCTGCCCATGCCAGCCTGTCGTGGTGCCAGCTGTGCTGAGAGCAGGAAGACAGGGCACACCTCCCTGTGATATCACTTTTACTGGTATTCTATTTATTATGGTAAGGTGTTTAGCACATGTTTGTATTTTAAAACAGAAGGAGATTGTATAGCAGGATGCCATAACTTTTTAATATAGAACATGAGACCTCAGAGCATTACAAAGAGTATTTTGGGCCATACTGCTTGACCCTCAATTATAGAAAAGTCAGTGAAAAAAAAAAACTAGATTAAGGGATCTCTAAGATTCTTTTTCATTCTTAAAAGTCTAAAATTAAACACCAGGCTAGCCCTGAAGGATGATAATGAAAATTGTATATGACTCATGATTGCTGAATATACAACTTTGAGTTAATACTTCCATTGATAAAAATAATTTTATGTAAAATATGTGCATATATGAAGTACATTCATTTAAATTGCATTCTATTAGGAATTTCTGATAGATTCTAAGCTGGAATGAGGATTTTTTAATTTATCAATTCAGAACAAAAGAAAAATGAGATATGACAATAAGTCAAAACCAGAAATTATTGATGTAATAATAATGGCTCATACATTATTATAATACATACAATAATAATACATGGAGTCCTTACTCTGTGCCAGGTACTGTGCATAACATTTCACTTTTTTTACTTTTAATCCTCACATCAACATGGAAAGGTAAGTACTATCATCCTATATTTTTCAGGTTAAAAAACAGGGGGACTCAAAGAGGTTAAAAAATTTGTCCAAGGTCACAAAAACTATAGGTAATAGAATAAGAACTTGAACCCAGGGCTGTAGGACTTCACATTAGGTTCTTACCCACAGTACCGCATTATAAGTGCTAGTGGTGGGGTACACATTATCTATGAGCTTCCTGGCAAACAAGGAAAAGAAAGAAACAGCATCAGGTAAAGACATTGTATCCATCAGCCAGATCCAAGCCCTGTCAGAGATGTACAGCTTTCTAGATCCTAAGACCCTAAGGTATGCAGATTGAGGCTGGAAAAGAATTCAGGTTCTCTATGTAGTTTGTTTGTTTTTTTGAGACAGAATGATAGCTCACTGCGATCTCAATGGGTTCCAGCAGTCCTGCCTTAGTCTCCTGAGATGCCCACAGGCTGTTCTTAAACTCCTGAGCTCAAAATCCTTCCAGTTCAGTCTCCCAAAGTGCTGGGATACACGCATGAGCCACGGTGCCCAACCTCTGTGTAGCTTATTTAACAAGGCATGGTTGGGCATGGTGGCTCGTGGCTCATGCCTGTAATCCTAGCACTTTGGAAGGCCAGGACAGAAGGATTGCTGGACCCTAAAAATTTGAGATCAGCCTTGGCAAAGGCAAGACTCCTGTCTCTACAAAAAATTAAAATTAAAAAAGACATACTTTTTCAAATGCTGTAGCATAGTTATTGTATATGATCAGGTAATATTTCAATTTCATATGATGGGTATTGATCCATGGAATCAATTTGACAAGTCCTACTTCACAAATCTGCCATGTATTTAAAACTTGGAACTGAATTTCTTTAGGCTCAGTAAATGATTCAGACTTTAGTTTACATGGTTCCAAGAGACCCTCTTCCTGATTATAGTGAAACTATGGAGGTATAGTCATTTCTTTGTATCCACAGGGCATTGGTTCCAGGACCCTCCATGGATACCAAAATCCACGGACGCTCAAGTCCTTGATGAGAAATAGCATAGTATTTATATATAACCTATATACATCCTCTTGTATACTTTAAATCATCTCTAGATTACTTGTAATAACTAATGTACTATAAATGTTATATAAATAGTTGTTATAATATATTGTTTAGAGAGTAATGACAAGGAAAAAAAATACGTACACGTTCTGTACAGATGCCGTTTTTGTTTTTCCCATATATTTTCAACCTGCAGTTGGTTGAATCCACAAAAGCAGAGCCCATGAATACAGAGGACCAATTATATTACTAAACTAGGGTATCATTATCTAAATATTTAATGCCTGCAGAACACTCCCCAGGGAGAGAGACTGAGCTCTGGCAGGCCTGATAGATACTTTGACACACTCAAGGGACACGGATGGGATGATGGACCAGGGCCAGGCTTTTATTAATACTTACAGAGACATGTGCAGGCATCTCAGAGCCAATCTTTCCCTCCTGAGGCCTCAAATAGAAAGGAAGTATGACCCTATATTGAGTCCTATTGAAGTACCTACCTATAGCTATAGAAATATCCTTACAATTGAAAAGGTCTCTGGGCCCCAGCTGTTAACCCACTTAAGTAGTTGTTACAGTGAATACTGTTAAAAATGACATAACCAGGCCAACCCTTGAAGTCATTCTTAAAGAATTTGACCTGTATGATGATTGCCTCGCTGTACCTCTTTAGTATTCAGACCTTGGAACTTTGTTACCTTAAACTCTGTGAAACACAGTTTATGCCTTTCCCTTAAAATTAGCTTGTTTTCCTGTCTTCTGAGTTCTATTGACTACCATCCTGCCATCTCCAACCCTGCACCATCTTCGATCCTTGTATTGCTCTTCCTTTTCAGGCTGTCAGTCGCATCCCCCTCCACGCTTGCCACACCTGTGTCCATTCCACACAAGCCCTGCCCTCCTTGGACTCTCTACCCCTTGCTCATTACTGTCTCATGGTTCCTGAATTGGACAGAGGCTTTTCCCTCTTCTTCTCCAATCCTCCTCCTAACCAATACAAAGTTAATGATTCTCAAATGTGGCTCTGATGATAGAACCTGAATTTGAAACTTTGAAGTTTATTTAATCTAGTTACTTTTTGTGACCTTCAGAATTAAACCCAGACTCATTGGCCTGGCTCTTAGATACCTCCTACCTCCCTTCCCTGTCATGTTTCCTCTTCCTCAGTAGAGACCCATGGCCCTAGGCTCTGAGCAGTCTGACTACTTCCTGTTTCCCAAACACACTTCACACATTTGCTTCCTTCCTGCAGAGTCTAAATGTCAGAGTCCAACATTTAAAGCTCTTGAAGCTCTTACTACCACCACCACACACACACACACACATACATACACAAATGCACACTCTATGGAGCCTTCTTTCCTCCTTTTGCGTGACACTTGGCACTCACATGTGACACCACTCTGTATTTGCATTTGCATTTTTTAGGTAGGTGTCTTAGTTCTCACATTTTCTTTTAAAAAAAGATCATGTTGCCACACCTACAGTGCATCTTACAAGGGTACATGTGAAACTTAATAAATGTAGACTATAAATGTCTTAACACAATAACTAACAAAATGCCAGGAAGGCTATGTTAACCAGTTTGATGAAAATATTTCAAATTGTATATAAAAACCAGTGTTTGGTGCCCCATGATTGCATTCATGTACACAGCTTTGAGTTAATTTAAAAAAAAAAAAAAGTCATGTTGGATAAACACCCATAGCTCAGTGAGTTGGGCATCAGCCACAATACACCAAGGCTGGTGGGTTTGAGCCTGGCCCGGGCCTGCTAAAATAAAAAAAATGACAACTGCAACCAAAAAACAGCTAGGTGTTGTGGCAGGTGCCTGTAGTCCCAGCTACTTGGGAGGCTGAGGCAAGAGAATCACTTAAGCCCAAGAGTTTGAGGTTGCTGTGAGCTGTGACGCCCCGGCACTCTACCAAGGGTGACATGAGACACTGTCTCAAAAAAAAAAAAAAAAAAAGTGTCATGTTTTCCTTCTGTATCCACTTATGCCTAACACAAAGCCTTATGCCTAAAATAAAGTCTTTTACCTGACAAGTGTCTAAATCCTTCTGGGATTTTCAAAGCTTAGCATGACCACCTGTTCTTATCCTACAGCACTGCAGTCACCCATCGAGTACCAGCGCAAAGAAAGGAGCACAGCCGTGATGAGATCTCAGCCTGCGAGGGTTCCCCAAGCGAGCCCTAGGCCCTACTCCTCCGTCCCCGTGGGCTCTGAGAAGCCCCCAAAGGGCTCCACCTATAACCCACCTCTGCCACCCCTGAAGATATCTACCTCCAATGGCAGTCCGGGGTTTGACTACCACCAGCCTGGGGACAAGTTGGAAGCCAGCAAGGTCGGTGATGACTCATAACTCCCACCCTTGCCACTATGAGGACACAGAGGTTACTTTAAGAAGTACCATCTTTTTATGCTGACTATTGTAGCAGGAATGACCAACAAAATACAGTCTAGTCTCAATAATTTCTCTTTCCTATAAATTGAGTTAGACCAGTCATACATTCTGTGTTAAGGAGCTATTATCATCTATAAAACTCTATACAAATATAAGGTAGTATTGTGATAGCACCATGAAAATGGGTGATTTATACCAAATAGAGTAGCTGTAGTGCTTATCATCTAAAAGTCACAACTCTGGTGTTTGACATCTTAAAAAGATGATCTGCCTTGAGCACACCTTCTAAAGTAAGTTCACAGTTCTTCACGACTCATGTGCTGATGTGGCAAAGGGAAATTGATCGACAGTATGAGAGTGGGTGAGTGGATTAATGTTCATCATGGGAAATCCACAATTCACCCAGCACCATGAGGAGAGTCATGAACCTGGTCTACACAGCTATCCTGACCCTAAAATGTGGTAAGAATAAGAGAGAAATGGGAAAAGTGCTAGATTAGGAACCAGGCAATCTAGCTTCTATTCCAAATTCTGTATTTCATTTGTTCTAGAACCTTAGTAAGTTAGTTAATGTCATTAGGCCTCAGTTTCCTCTAGAACAATAATTCTCAACCTTCCTAACACCGCGATGTATTTTCATTGTTACAAAGGGGTCATGACCCACAGGTTGAGAACCGCTGCTCTAGAACTAAATGGGTCTGTGACTAGGAACACCTACATTTTTTTACCTTCACGTTCTAATTTTATATTTTTATTCTCTTTCCCCAAATTGTTATTTAATATTGATTTTCTTTAAAAAATTAATCATTAATGTTCAAGTTTAATTCTGTATTAGAGTAACGACCAACATGTTTCATCACATCACCTGCAAATGATTTTCCACCTTAAAAACTTCCTATCCACTTCTTGAGTAACACCTCCAAAGCACAAGCAACCAAAGCAAAATTGGACAAATGGGATCACACCAAGCTAAAAAGCTTTCACATGGCAAGGGAAACAATCGACAAAGTAAAAAGACAACTCAGAAAATGTGAGAAAATATTTTCAAACTACCAAACTGACAAGAGATCAATAGCTAGAACATGTAAGAAGCTCTAACAACTCAATAGAAAAAAAATCAAATAATCCAATTAAAAATAGGTGAAGAATACAAGTAGACATCTTTTAAAAGAAGACATACAAATGGCCAACAGGTATATGAAGAAAATGCTCAACATTAGTCATTAGAGAATTGTAAATCAAAACTACACAGAGATACTATCTCACTCCAGATAAAATGGCTCTTATCAAAAAGGCAGGCAATAATGAATGCTGGCAAGGATGTGGAGAAAGGGGAACCCCCATACACTGTTGGTGGGAATGTAAGTTACTGCAACCATTATGGAGAACAGGATGGAGGTTCCTCAGAAAACTAAAAATATAATTATCATATGACCCAGCAGTCCCATTGCTGAGTCTGTATCTAGAGGAGGGGAATTCAGTATATCAAAAAGATATCTGACCTCCCATGTTTATTGCAGCACTATTTACAATAACCAAGATTTGAAATCAATTTAAGTGCCCATCAGCAGATGAAGAGATACAGAAATTGGGGTACATGTACACAGTGGAATACAGGTGGTCCCAGGGTTACAAAGGAGGTAGATTCTGTAGATTTGTTCTTAGTAAGTTGAATGTGTATATAAGTTGGAACAGGTACATTTGCCTACTACCCATAATAGCCTCTGTTCCTAAGTGGGAGTCAAACATCAGTCGGATGTGGGACTGTCTGTATTATGTAGCCACAAAAAAGACTGAAACTCTGCTATTTGGCAACGACATGAATGGAACTGGAGAACATTAGTGAAAGAAGCCAGGCACAGAAAGACAAACCTTGCGTGTTCTCCCTCAATATATAGGAGACAAGTATTAGAAACAATTGATCTCACTGAGAGAGAGAGTAAACATAGTTACTGGAGGCTGGGAGGGGCAGTGGGGATTCAGGGGATATAGTGGGGATGGTTACTGGGTGCAAAAATATAGTTAGATAATTGATACAGTGAGCAATATTTGTTAGCACAACACAGTGACAATAATCAACACTAACAGCCATTGCCCCCAACCTTTTTGGTACCAGGGACTGGTTTCATGGAAGGCAGTTTTTCCATGGATTAGGGGCAGGGGTGCTAGGGAAGATGGTTTTGATATGAATCTGCAAGAAATTGATTTATTATGGTCCCTGCACAGTCAAATCTCTCTGCTAATGAGAATCTGTATTTGCAGCTGTTCCCCAGCTCTGTCATCCCCACCTCAGCTCCACGTTGGATCATCAGTGGGGTTTGCGCTCCTGTGGGAATCTAATGCCACTGCTGATCTGACAGGATCTCAGGCACTGATGTGAGCAAAGGGGAGCTGTGTAAATACAGATGAAGGTTCCTTCCTTCACCTACCACTCACCTCCTGCCGTGCGGCCCAGTTCCTAGTAAGCATGGACATGGATAAGTACAGTCTGCAGCCTTGGGGTTGGAGACTACTGAGTTAGGGTATACTTTTTTTTTGAGACACAGTCTTGCTCTGTCACCTGAACTAGAGTTCAATTGCATCATCATAGCTGACAGCAACTTCAAACTCCTGGGGTCAAGCAATCCTTGTGCCTCAGCCTCCTGAGTAGCTGGGACTATAGGAACACTCTACCATGCCTGGCTAATTTTTCTATTTTTGTAGAGACAGGGGTCACTTGCTTTTGCTCAGCCTGGTCTTAAATTCCTTGCCTCAAGCAATCTTCCCATCCAGCCTCCCAAAGTGTTAGGATCACAGACATGAGGCACCGTACATGGCCAAGTTAGGGTATAGCAGTTCTCAACCTGTGGGTTGCAGCCCACAGGAACTGTCTTAAAGGGCTGTGGTACTAGGAAGGTTGAGAACCATTGCTTTAAAATAACTAAAAGAGTAGAATTAGAATGTTGCTAACCCAAGGAAGTGTTAAATGCCAGAGGTGAAGGATACCTGAATTGTTCTGATTTGATTAATTCACATTGTGTGCCTGTATCAAAATATCACGTTCTATAAATCTCTACAACTATTATATACCCATAATAATTAAAAACAAAAAACCCTGCCTTTTTGAATAAGTTGAAGGTACTATTACATTATTCAAATATATTGAATTTCTGGCTCTCTGTGCTCTATGAGACAAGTAGGCCTTGGGAGGTACAGGCTGTCTTGAAGCAGCTGCCCTGTGTAGACTCAACATGAAAAGGTCATGTAGGCAGCGCTTTTCCTATTAATGAGTAGCGGAGGGGACTTCAGGAGTCTGTTCCTGCAGGATGCTGGGTAAGTATAGGTCATGGCCTTGCCTTTGAATTGAGCAGAGATGTATTCTTACTCCTGTTCTGTTTCAAGGAGGGTCCGAATATAGAGTAAGACCAAAAAGAAAAATATATATCAAAGGGTCTGTGTTCTTTCCATTGAAGGATTGTGATCTTTGCCCTGACCTTACTCTACCCAGGTGCCAGTGCCAGATTCTTTGCATTTATAAGAGGATGCTGCTGGCGAGAAGACTGCATGCTGGGAAGGGGCTTCCAGGTAGAGGTGTGTTTGTATGCACCTTTACCTGGACTGGGGCTGGGCACTATTCCTACCTATTCCCTCTTGATAGAATATTTATGAAACATTGTTCTAAACATTGCACTCTCAGAGCACATTTGTGAACATAATGTCATTAGTCAAGAGAGTGTTCTGCCTGCTCTTTACCCTGCTAGAGTGAGATTTAGACAAGCCCTTGTGAACCAGTCTCCTTGTGTTTGTGTCCCTCTTACCCTTATCTCCCAGCAGAATGACCTGGGAGGCTGCAATGGGACCTCTTCCATGGCTGTCATCAAAGATTACTATGCACTGAAAGAGAATGAAATCTGTGTGAGCCAAGGTGAGGTGGTCCAGGTCCTCGCCGTCAACCAGCAGAACATGTGCCTGGTGTACCAGCCTGCCAGTGATCACTCCCCCGCAGCCGAGGGCTGGGTCCCAGGCAGCATCCTGGCGCCCCTCACCAAAGCCATGGCAGCAGCAGAAAATAGTGACGGGAGCATCAAGTAAGTGCTCATTGGCTTCCCCGGGAGAGGAGTATGTGGATTAAAAAAAAATTCAAAAACAAATGAACACAAAAGTGCAAACACACGGTAGGGAAATCCTGCTGCTTACTTTCAACAGTGCCACTGGAACCACTGTCTGAGTGCTGGAGCACGCAGCACGAGGCATCCAGGCTGGATTGTTCCGGTTTTTTGGTCGGTGGCAGTGGCAGTAGTTTTTTTCTTTTTCTCCTTCTTCTCCCTCAACTCATTAAGAAAAAAACCCCACTGAAACCCTAGGTGACAAAAAGCAAAACTTCCATTGCTACATTTGACCCCTACAGGACTCACTGGACTGGACTTCTATTTATATTGTATTAAGTTACTGATATAGAGATATATAGATATTTTTGATTGACACCAAAAAATTACCTTAGCCCAGATGCCAGACCTGTAAAGGTTGGAGGCTTGCTTCTGCTCCCAGGAGAAAGGGGACTTTTTGGTTGTCCGTGGCAATTCCTCTGTACAGATTGTAACTTTTTTTTTTTTAATTTGCCCCTCCCCTTGTCACTTTAATATATGGTCATGGTAATTTGTAAGATATTTCCTTTCCTTATTTTGGTTGTGAAGCCCCTTCTGAACACATTCCTGTACAAAGCATTTTGCACTATTTAAAGAACCCCGTATGGATGGAGTCAGACTGTGCAATATCATGGAGAGTCACCGCGCTCGTCATTGTAGCTGTAATGTAACTAATAACTTTACCTGTACTATTTTAAATATGTAAAATAAATTTTCACCATGAGCGTGTTTTAATGAGGTTAAACCCTTTTTCCTCCATTTCACTATCTTGGACTTTCAAATGTGCAAATGATGCCTTTTTGTTTTTTCTTTCTTTTATGTATTTTAGGAGTTGGGTGAATGCATTGGCAGTTTTTTCCTACACAAAAAGTGCCTCTGTCACCAGAGCTCCACCCCAGCCTTCCCTTCTAACAGCTCCTGGTGGGCTCCCCAAACCTCTGAGACCAGCAGAGGTGCAGACTCGGTGCAGCTGGGCAGCCTGGAGGAGCTGACGTCAGTGGACAATTAGAGTGGATGGCAGCATTTGGCTGGCATCCCCCATGGCTTTCCAGGGCCATGTGGTCACCCAGGGAAGGGATGCAAGGGGCTCTCGGGAGCTGTCTGAGCTGCAGCACTGTGGTGGCCCTCTCTAGGTTGGGAGTTAGCAGCTACGCTCACTGACTGCTGGCCTGGCCAAAAATCAGTAGTGACCCTAAGCACAACAGGCCAAATTAATTTTATTCTAAGGACACTCATTTTAGTTGCCTTTTAGGACACCTTGGAAATAAGGGCCCTCAAAGCACTAAAGGTCTCATTAATCAAAGGCCTTGCAGTGCTGCTGTTAATGATTTCTGCTCTAAATAGCCAGGCACGAAGCACTTCTTCCTCCTCTTCTTTGATTCTGTTGGCCACGTACTTATTTCTTCAATGGGAGGGAAGGTAGGGAGGGTGTAATGCTGGGTGAAAGAGAACAGATTAAAATACAAATTGGCCATTTTGGTTCCTTGTCAGCTGCTCTTGCACAAGGGTTGAGGGTGAGTGGAAGGGGAACAATTGACTGAAAGCAATTGTCAGGGTTTATTGGTGAAGGACACTCACAACACCCTCCCCAGGGCCTGCTATGACCACGGGGGTCAGAGTTGCTACAGGATAAACGTCACTGAAACCCTGTGTCCACATGAGTCCCCAGGCTTGTGACCAGAGATGAAAGCTCCCCTATCCATGATGACAAGTTCTTTGGAGAAGAAGAGTATGAAGCTGAGCCTGTCCTGTCCCGTTTACACTGAGTCTTCCTTCTGAACATTATTTTTAACATCTCTAGTTTCTCACCAAGCCTACTGAATAACCCAGAGAGTTGTAACAAACACACATGCCTCGTGCTGCCTGCCCTGGGCCTCTCTTCAGCAGGGACCTCACTAGTTCGAGATGTTCTCAGAAGGAGCCAGACACATGGAATTAGGGGTAAAAATATGAAAGTCTGAAGATAACTGGGTAATATCATCTAAGAGTAGACTCCATGGCTGGTTCTCACGGTTGGAGCAAGGTGCTGGTACATAGGAGATCATGGAGAGCCTGCCTAGTTAGGAGGCACTAAAAAAGGTCTGGTTTTCTGAAATAGCCCCCTTTCCCAAAAGATGCAAGAGCGTGACTGTGATTGCTTTTTTCTACTCAGAAGGTTAATTGCTGACCCTGTGTCTTAGGTGATAAGTATTTTGGGACACCTTCCTCAGTGTGTCCTTCAAGGCCTGAGGTATTTTAGATGCTGTGGAAGAAATACTATTTACAGTAGAACCTCTGCGAGTTGACCACCCAAGGGGCTGTAACAAACGGGTCCACCTACAGAGATAGTTGACATAAGGAACTAGGCCTGCTATACTGATACATACATGTGTCCAGTCTCTGAGCATTAGGTCAACTTAAAGAGGTGGCCAGTGTAGGGACGTGGTCAGCTACAGAGGTTCTACTGTATTTTGAGTGTCTTCCTTTGTCCTAGACCTCCTGTGCCTTTCTTGTGGCTCTTTTCATGAAGCCCTCCCTACACAGGCTTACATTTGACAAGGAGACACTTAAGGGAAGTTCAGTCGCAATTATTCCAGACAGTATTGAAACTTCATCTAAATTCTATGACCACACCCGAGATGATACCTGCTCAGGGTCTCTGATGTTATTTGTGACTTGGCTTTTGATGTCTTTAAGTCCTCATATTTGCAGAACTAAAGAGCTCTGCTCTGGGCTTCTCTTTATAGGCCTAAGAAGACATAGCCTAGCTCCCAAACCCCTTTTTGGAAGAACCAAGTCAGGATGTGTGAAAGGGCGCTGCTACTCTCCTGTCTCCAGGAGCACACATTGGGTTCTGTCCTGACAGGGAAACTCCAGGATCTCTTAGTGACTGACAAAGCCCTGTGTTCACAGACAGTGATGTGGAGAAAAGATGGAGAAACCTTTTGCCCTAAAGTATCCAGATAATTGAGTGGTGCCCCTGAAGATCCTATCTCTTCCATGGAGTATGAAAGTGGCTGTGCCCAAATACAAATAATGAGATGGAAAGCTCAAAATCATCTTTTGGGTCTATGTATCTGGTCCTGGGAAAGTGTCCGTAGTGAATGCACTATATTATATCCTTCCTTTGTCTTTCCTATTCTCACTCCCATTCCTTCCCCACCCACCATGCCCTTTACAAGGGGGTGTCCTCAGTCCTATAAGGTATCATCCATAAGGTAAAAAGCCTTCCTTGATAGTTTGGCAACCGACCACTCCTGGTTTCTTCAGATGCTGCAGTCAACTTTGCACATGTGCCAGGAGGGGTCAGAGTTCATTCTTGCTCACTTCCAGTAGGAGGTGCAGTCAGCTTCCAGCCACCAGGAGCAGGTGTGCAGGTTTGGGGACTCTGAAGCCTGGGCTTGACAGAGCACCTCCCCTGCCCACTCGCCCGAAGGTGGTGAGCCTGTGCACCACCTCACTCTGCTCTGACCTGCCATTTTGATTGGTGCATTTTTTGGTACAACAGGAAGTCATGTTCATGGCATACTCTACGCATGAGAAAGCGGGCGGAAGTGGAGAACACGGGTAAAAATGAAGCCACAGGGCCTCGTAAACCCAAGGATATTCTGGGCAACAAAGTCTCTGTTAAAGTGAGTAAGGTGTTCTGGAGCCGTGTCCCCACCTCTCATCCACTCCCACCCTGCAGCATCTCACAAGGCAATTTGGGTGGGTGGGGATTTCCCACCCCACCCCAGTCCCTCCCAGTGTGGGAACAAGAGGGGAAGTATAGTAGTTTAGCAGTATTGTGCATGCAAGATGAATTTATTTTTTATTTTTTATTTCTCCTGGCAACTTCAATTCAAGTAAGTACCTCTTTTTTTTTTCTTTTATACCTTTCTCTTTATACTGTGCAGATGTTTTATACCAAAATTATCTGTAGCATTATTCTCTTAGAAATGCAAGATGCTCGATTCATATCAAATTTCTCAAAATGCCCTTTGTAGCATCCTGGGTTTGAGTCTACACAGAGATTGAAGGTATAAGGGATATCTTTCAAACCCCTAAACCTATGAAGGCTGAAGTTTGGAATTTAAGGGCCACTGTGTCCTTAGTAAAGTTTCATTTCTTTTCCCCGGAGTTCAGATGACATCAATTGTAGATCATTTTATTGGCCTCCCCCTATGCATAGGTGGTGGGGAGGCACACTGGTGAGGTCCATGATATATTTCCTAATAGCAGTCTGCCTGCTACCATGAACTCACTAATTCTAAGCTTGGCAGACCCTCATTTCCTCCCAGCATGAAATGATATTATCTGATTTCTTTAAATTGGGCCCTCTGAAAAGATCTGCCTCCGGATGATAGGAATTAGACACAGATTATTTAATTGTATTATAATGTGTGATTATCTACCTGGCACTTTGTTTTCCTTCCTGAGCAAAGTAAGAACAATTAAAATCCATTCTAACATCCTTCTTGGGGAAAAGAAATCATATGTACACTCTCTGTCATGCTCATCTAGGCAGTCCAGCCCCACAGAAGACACAGTTTCAGTTCTATGGCACTCAGGCTTCAGTGGTTGCTTCATTGTGTTTCCCGTGAGATGAGCACAGCCTCCTCTTCCCAAAAAGAGCATGCTGCTGTCCTTGGAGATTCACACCCCCACCTTAAAGTCACCTGGGTTTTCTCTGCCCAGTTCCCCATCACTCATGCTTCTCTGAAGTTCCCTCTCTGTAGCACAAGCTACTTGTGTTCTAACTGTGTTCTTTTTCTTCCTCCTTCCTCATGCTGCCAATCAAGGAGACCAACAGTTCCGAGGAGTCAGAGTGTGATGATCTTGACCCTCATACTAGCATGGAGGTAGAAGCAGCTATTGTCCTATTTCCTACACTGATTGCTTTGTTTCGTGTGTTCTATAACAGCGACCTTGTTAAAGTGACCAGCCCTGCCAGGATAAATCATGATGTGGGGTCATCTCCAGATGTCCCATCCCAACTGAAAAAGAGACAAAAAAAATGGTTCTTTTGTAGTCCATAAGCATGACGATCGGGTTTTCACGTGCACGTGTGAGATGGGGCTCCTTCAGATCTAATTACAACATAGGCACATTACCCATCTCATATTAGAAAAGAAGAAACAACTTAATTCAGCTGATTTTGGTAGAAAGCTCTACCTAGATATATTCTTTTTTGTTGTTGTTGTTGAGACAGAGCCTCAAGCTGTCACCCTGAATAGAGTGATGTAGCATCATAGCTCACAGCAACCTCCAACTCCTGGGCTTAAGAGATTCTCTTGCCTCAGCCTTCCAAGTAGCTGGGACTACAGGCGCCCACCACAATGCTCAGCTTTTTTTTTTTTTTTTTTTTTTGGCTGCAGCCGTCATTGTTGTTTGGCAGGCCCGGGCTGGATTCAAACCCGCCAGCTCAGGTGAATGTGGCTGGAGCCTTAGCCGCTTGAGCCACAGGTGCCGAGCCCCTAGATATCTTCTTAAAAACAAAAACTTTTAGCTCTCTGGAATGCTCACTTAATATTTCCTTCTTTGGCTGGTTTGGCTTTATGTAGAAAATATGCAATTTCCTTATTTGAAACTTAGAACACACTTGTTCATGGTCATCAGCACTACAAATAGTGGTTGGGTTTCAGCGAAGACACAAGAACTCATCTGGTGTTTAGTTTCTCCCTGCTTTGTTTTCCCCCTTCTTCCTCTTGTTCTGTCCCCCTTTCTGCTCTTCTATTATACTGGGATCTATTCCTTCCTGAATGCTCCAGCGAGACAATGGGTTAAGTGTAGTTTGTGGGTGACCTGGCATAGATGAGCAAATGAGGTACAAATGGAACAGACTTCTGCCCAGCCCTGGGCCCAGTGTAAGGAAAAAAGCCCTGGGACAGCTTTCCTCCTGAGATGTGGCAGGGGCTCTGTAAAGATGGTGAGACCCAAACACCGCACAGGGGACCTTTCTCATACTCCTGGTTCCCAGGGATGTGGGAATAGGATCAACACCTCTACCAGCAAGAATATCCATTTTACTTCCAACTTCTAGTGTGCTGGGTTATAAGAACATGACTCTTAGGTGGATTGGCACTGAGTGACAGTCGTCGTAAATTTATAAACCCTAGACAATTAGAGTAAATGTGGGACTAGATTGCCTTACCACTTTATCTTTTAGAGTAAGTTATAATACTTTTCTCCAAATCTGTGCCTCTATCCTCAGTTTAGTTGTTTCTTCTAAGTATAAAATAGGGAGATGGTTTTTAAAAATCTTAATATAACCGGAAGCCTTTCACTTAATTAGATGGGCTTTTATTCCTGTTCTAATTTGACCTAATACCAAAGAAGTCCACCACCATATACAAAAGAAGTCCACCACCATATTAGGACAACTACCACAAAGCCGCAAGAGACCGTGGGGCATAAGAACGGGTAAGTCGGCTGTGGAAGAAGCCAGCTGAGTAGAATGAAGCCAAGGCAAGTGGTTGAAAATGGGAGTTCTGCTCAGATGAAATGGTCCCCTGTGGATGTGGGTGTTGCCACAGAGCTACGTTTGCAGGTGTGGGTCAGTACAGTGCTCCACTGGGGAAGGAAGTGGATGTGGCCTTTGTAGCCTGATCGTCTTAGCAAAAGAATCAGGGGAAATCTGGGGCTCTGCTTTCCTTGCATTTCATCGTCTAGGCACCTGCTCCCATGAAGCCCACACCTGTCAGCTTGTGTGCTAGGTGGCACCAGTATCTCCAGACCAAAGTGTTACTGGCAGGTATTATAGATGTTAGTTGCACGTAGAGGAAGGCCAGACAGGGACAAGGGAAAGACCAGGTATCTGTGTTCCAGAAGGTGGTTTGGGACCTTGTCCGACTCTCATGGACTGGAGAATAACAGTGACTTTCCCACTCTGGAAAGGAAGAAGTGGGCACAGATGTATGTGGGACCAAGTCAGTGGTGCATGCTAAGAAAGTTAACTGTTGTGATCTGATGTGCCATTCTGCATTAAGATAAGAAAAAGCATGCACTTCTCTCTTTCTCTGCCCTGCTTTGTAAATTGAACACATTTGTAAGGTTCTTATTTACCAAAGGCTTTTAGTCCTTTGTGTGGGCTGAGTGAGATGGGTACCTAGGAGATCCTAAGAGGTGCATAAGCCAAGACATTAGCATGTTCGTGCTGAACAGAGGGAAGCTAAAACTTGTGTTGAGGCATGTCCCCAAAATTCACAAGTATGGTGGTTGAGCCACAAAGTTTCTGTTAGATAAAAATTTCAAGTGGCACCCTCAAGGAGGCATGTGACCAGAAGCTGCAGATAACCTGGCTAATCCCAGGTCTCCATGCCAGGTGCACATGCAGCCCTCAGATGCTCCACAGGGACCCTTCCAAGCGTCCAGGCCTCTCTGAATGCACTGCCAGCTTGAAATGAATTGTGAGCCTGTGAGCAGGTGCAGAGGGAAAGCAGGCATCTTGGCACTGCTAGTATTTTCAGACACGAATAGCAAATATAGAAAGTCAACATGAGAAATTTCTCAAACAATATGTAGGGAGAACCTTATGGCAATGTATATTGCAGAAGAAGAAAATGGCTGGCCAGGAGTGAGTCCTAAAGAGAGCTACGCCTTAAAGACTCAGCTTGAAATACAGGTGAACAGGCCTCCTGCTGCTCAGTTGATTATTTGGAGCACCATTCCTGGACTAAGGCTGGCCCCCAACCTCACCTTTGTCTTCGGAACTTGGCGCTGCAGTAGGTGTTTTGTTTTGGAGCGTGTCCTGTGTTCTTCCTGAGCTGACGGCCTCGTTCCTGGCACCAGCAGACATCCTGGCACCATGTGCCCTGTACGTCTGCTCTGTGCTAGGTCTCCAAATGCTAGATCCTACCTGCCCTTGACCTGACGCCAGCATGCCAGTCCTAGCTGTGATAGGCTCTGGCCTCCTGCCTCCCCAGGAATGATACCACTTTTTCTCAGTTGTGTGACTGAAAGTGTCCTTCCAGGCCAGTTTTCTGGGGTCTTTATTTAGGCACTGGCTGCTTTCTATGCTCAGGGCTGGCATGTGTTCCGCCATAGTGTTTTGGGGAGATATATAGGCACATTTTGAAAGCTAATTAAGAGGAAGATAAAGCACATGAATCTTAGGAATCTGATTTACAGAGCTTTCCAATAACATCCGATTATGTAAAGGGAGGTGATTGTCCTCAACTGTTTATGTTCTTTTCCTTCCTCTGCTTGTGAATATTATCGAGTACAACCCCCACTGCCCCCTCACAGGCACTGCAGGGTTGGCTCTAGGTCAATGCCATGCCCTCATGGCCTAGCCTCCTGCCCATCTGTGACTACTCCTCTTGGAGAACTGCTCTGAAAGTCCAGAATGTCTGTCCATAGTTCATCTTTCTTACTTCCTTTACCTTGTACTGATTAACTTTAGGGATGGGAGTGAAGGTGGTAGGTGTGTTATATGAGAGAAGTGTTTCTAAATGAAGGAATAGCTAAATCAAGCTGAAAATCAAACACTAGGGTGCCTGGGGAACAAGTTAATATTCACTTTTTCCAGGACAGCTTAGACTGCTGATTGCCTCTCACCAGGCAGAGAACCACACAGCCACCTGCCAGCCTCCTCAGCCCTGCCCCCATCCCAGGGTCTGTACTGACGCCCCAGACTGGAGCCAGGGCCCCAGTGTCCAGCATCAGCATCAGCATCTACTCACTTTTAGTCAATGCCCGTCCTTAGAAGTGTGGATTCTTTCTGGACCGTAGTGGATTTTCCTTAGGAGCAAGGCTCGGCCCAGTCTCCACTCTGAAAAGTCCTCCCAAAACTGTTAAGGCATTTTTGCATCTGCCCCCAACCCCAGCATCACACAGTGGGATTGAAAAAACTGAACCAACCTCCCAGACTTGGGCCTCTGTCTTCTAAGCTAAAGTATTCTCAGCCCACCTTTTCCATTAAGTCCATAATTATGCTCATGTTAACAAAGAAAAAAACAAAAACAACAACAAAAAAAAACTCAGTGTGGCTTGTGGCAGAGGTCAATTCCTCAGAGTAAGAACTTGTCATAATTCCCAAAAGACTCTCTGCTCCAGCCATTCAGCATGCTCCCGCCTCATCCACGACACAGACTAAGTGCAGACATGACCCCCCAGGCACACACCAGCTGCCAGATACTTAGCTCAGGGAGTTGAGGACAGGGCTGGGATCCTGTGAGAGAAAGCTCTGAAAGATGATAGAGGGAAAGCACTTGGAAAGGTCAGGTTAATTTTGGAGGAGATTTCCAATTAGAGTAAGAATTACAGACTTTGGAGTCAACAGAACCTCGGAAACCTTTAGTTAACCTCCCCTTCATTTATTTATTTTTTTTATTGTGGTAAAATACACATAAAATTTACCATTTTAACCATTTTAAGATATGTGATTCAGTGGCATTAAGTACTTTTGCAGTGCTGTGCAGTCATCGCTATTTGTTTCCAGAAATTCTTCATCATCCCAAACAGAAACACGTTAGGGTGCCGATTAAACAACAACTCCCTATTTCCCTGCCTGTCACCAGCTCCTTGATTGTTAACAGAGGGAACTGAGGCACAGAAAGTTGTACTTTTCTGTTCAAAAACCAGAAGGTGCCCTGAGGCAGTTTCTGGTTTTCCCTGGCCATTGTTCCCCCACCTAAACCATCCTGGGGCAACTTGGCGCACCCCATCTCTAAGTTGGCTTTAATCTAAAATGCATATCCTCACAGATGAAAAGACCTATCATCTAGTGCCAATTTTTTCTGTATAAGTGTGTTATTCAATTTTCCAGCTCAATAAAGAGGAATATCATTTCTACCCATTCTGGCTTTCCAAGGCTGAAGTATGACTTAAATAAAAATCACATAAAGTCAGTATCACATGAAAGAATATCGGAACAGAAGTCAGAAAACCCGGATGCTAGTCCAGATACTACTGGCTATGTGTCCTGGGGCCAACTGGCCTTTCTGAGACTTGGCTTTCTGGAAAGTTGCCAGGTTCATAGGATAACAAGTAACCCCCTGAGCGCTGGGTGGTACAAGCAAAGAACATTGCTCCCCAGTACTTCTGACTCAGAAAATGGGACTCCGCCAGTAGAGGACGTGGAAGATTCTCTGCCTTGTCCTATTCACTTTTCAGATGGTATAGCGGGAATGGCCCGGCCAGATTTCCTCCTGGAACTCAACTGGGGTGTCCACTGTGGCCTCTCATGCTAGATGGGTTTGAGTGGCCAGAGCTGGCCCTTCTTTCTTTCCTCAAACCACAATTCACCAGCCCAGCTCCCGCAACTTCCCATATAGAGAGCCTGCCTGCTGCCCCACCTCAGCTGCTCTGGCCTCGCTCTCCTAGATTCTGAGTTTCACAATAACAGGGCCAGACAAACTGAAGGAAAGTTTGACAGCCCTGGTCAGGTGATCAACCTCCTGGCATCACTGGTATGTTTCCACCGATGCCTGCTTTTGCATTTCATAAATTTTTTTTTTTATGAAAAGAACTCTTAGAGGAAAAGAAAGTGAAGCCCCACATTCTTCCCGTTTCGTTTTTACAAAATATTTTCTTTGTAATATAGCTGATGGGCTTGGCTTGGATACTCTCTCCTCCTGCCTAGCTTTGTTCTGCCCCTCGCTCCATGCAGACTGATTTATATTCCGCTACTGAGAGAAGGGAGCTTAGCATAGCTGGCGCTTCCCTCTCCTGGGAGAACTGTGAGATCTTCCAATGCACAGTCACATCTATTATGCTTTTTCTTCCTTACAACCACCCTGTGAAGTAAGTAGGATGGAGTTTCTTACCCTCCTAGAGGAAACAGGTTCAGGGAAGTCAAGGTCATACAACCAACGTAAAGAGTAGGTCTTGACTGTGGTGCTATGAGAGGCCAAACTTGGCAATCTGCTTGCCCAAGGCTCAGGCCCTCTCTTACACATCTGCTTGTCGGAGGAGAATTTCTTCCTCAAAAATTTTTTAATCCCTTGACTGTTGGGAGTATTACTTGGTCTCACCCATGCCCTTTCCCAGTGACTCAGGAGCCCTGCCATAGCAGCCAAGAAAGGAAGTCCAATCACGTGGGTTAGAAATGTCTGAACTGGCTTCTCAGTTCAACCCAGTCACTCAGCAAACCCTCAGTCATGCATGTCCTGTGGCATCCTCGCCCCAATCTGGAGGTCCAACCCATCTCCTTTATGTTGTACACTAAGGAGATTGCAAGGTGCCACTGGCCTGAGAGAGGTGGCTCTACGAGCCTGCTATTGGTAGAGCCAAGGCCACCATCCCCCTCCTCCACCCTCACACTGTCAGGATCACCTCCCGCCCTCCCAGTGTGAGTTCCCCAGTCAGTCCTGTTTGGCACTATTTGTCTTTTAACTCAAGGCATTACAGTGAGCTTTACAAAGGGTCAACAGATTATATTAAGAGCTGTTCTCATGCTGAGCCCACAGTGGAGAGAGGCGGCAAGATTAGATGCCTGTGCTGCATGGCAGATGTAAAATGCTCTCATAGAGCCACGGAGAGGGACTGATATATTCTGCCTGGAATCATTCCTTCATTCATTCAGTGGATATCACGCACCCACTTAGGGACTGAGCTCACAGCAATGATATCTACTGTTAACATCTTACGGCTCTGTGCTGAGCTCCCAACAGCATCCTGACATTAGTACTATTGTTATTCCCATTTTGCAGATAAGAAAACTGGAGCACAGTGGAAGTCATACTTCCACCCTTTTAATTTTTGAGGTCACAAATGTTCTCTAACCAAAATACCAAGAGGTTGAGGAGAGGGATTTGGACTAGAAAAACCTACAATGTGCTTGACTCATGGACATATAGAGAGATCTACACCCAACAATTAGTGATTATACATTTTTCTCAAAAACACGTGGAACTTTTTATTAAAATTGCTGATAAAACAAATCTCAACAAAAAACAAGAAACCAATATCATATAGACCCAAATTCTCCAACCACAGTGCAACTCCATTAAAAATCAGCAACAAAAAGATAATTTTTAGAAATCAAATACATTTGGAAATTTTAAAATATATCTCCATTACTGTTGGGTCAAAGAAAAAACATCATAGTTGAAAAAATACTTAGAACTGAATGAGAATGAAAATGTTTGAGGAATAGGAACTAGTTGAAAGAGACAATTCTGTTACTATTTAAGATCATGTTGCATTTATATATTTTTTAATTCCAGCTTGTTTTATGTTCCCTTAGAAATGAGTACAGGTAGCAGTATTTTTTAAAAATTTAGAAAATTGTGTCTAGTTTAGCCAGATTGAAAACATGAATACTTTGAACCTCCAAACCAGAAATCAGACCTAAATTCTTAGAAATTATTTTTCTTATATCTGTTCATTTTATTGCCAAGTCTCCTCAGCTAAAAATCCCTTTCCGTCCTGCTCTGAACACAGATTCACGTGAAACAGTAATGAAGGGAATAGAAAAATAGAGAAGAATATAGCAACTTTGATTTGGTCAAGGTAGCTTCAAGTTGGGTTTACGACATTTGGTTTGAATTTCTTTTGACCATTTTTATTCCTTCAAGATTCTCAATATGTAGTTTTGAACTCTGTTTTGTGATGAATTTAGAAAAAAAAATGGGGCAGGGGTATTCTTCTTTGGGGGTCAGTTGACAACTGGTTTCTAGACAGAATTTCACCCTCACTCTTAAGTTTTCGAGTCAATCTTGGGCATTCACTGGCAAGACAAACGGGCCCAAGATGTCCTCAAAACTCAGCTCATGTTACTCATTGCTGGCTGATTTTACCCGTAACTCTTCCCTCTTGTTTCACTGCCCTCCCATTCTGAAGAAAAATCAAGAAAACAATTGGATTCCTCTCCAGAAGAAAGAAACCAAGTTGCTGATGGACCCCGCCTGTTGTGGTAGTTCCTGTTTTCCGTCTGAGAGGAAGCACTACCGCCCTCTGGTGTTCAAATAAAACCAGATCCCCAAGCAATTCTTTCCCATACAGTACTGGCCTCTACAGTACTGTGCCTTTCATATGAACAGCGTCACCCTCCCTCCACTATCACTTGTTTCACATTCCCCTTCTCTCCTCCTTCCCACCTACCATGCAACATTGACTCTCTGCCTATTTCTAAGGAAGGAAAACATTAGGTTTCAAAAAACACATGCAGCTTATAATTAACCCTCTGGTTCCAGGCTGACACCACAGGCCCCTGCACACACCAACAATGATTACTAAACAAGGGGGTCGTGGGATCTAAATTCTAGTCTACTAATTGCATGACCTCAGTCAATTTGATTCGATAAATATTTGCTCATCTGCTCTGTGCAAGATGCTGTGTTAAACACAATGAATGATGGTACATAAAAAAAACATGGGTTAGTATTACTATCTTCCAGGGATTCATAAATCTGGTAGGGCAAATACACTGCAGGTCTGATGTTATACAGCAGCTCGTGGTCCGACCCATATAGGTAACCCGCCCCTAGAAGAGTGCAGAAGACAAAGATCACTACTGGCTAAGTCTCAGACACTGACTAACCAATGAGATTCCTGAGCAGTCACATTCCCACTTGGAAAAGGAAAAATATTCCAAGTTTATGGTGAGACATTTTCTCAGCCCTTCTCCTCCAAATTCGCATTCCATCACTTTAAATTTTCATTGATTTGACAAGTATCAATGGAGCATTTATGTGCCAGGTACAGTGAACAAAACAACATGGTCCTTGTCCTTCTGTAGGTACAAATACATAGGTAATTGGATCACCATGTGACAAGGGTGTCATGATCCTCTTCTAGTCCATACTCTGATTTGCTTCAAAGTAGGAGGAGGAAAAATGAGAGGAATCTTCTATGAACCTAATCCAGAGTCAAAGTTAGGAAAAAACGTTAGTGTGGGTCTTATCCTTGGTGGAGGATTTTCAAGAGGAGAATGAGTAGAGAGAAAGGTAGGGGGCAGAGGATGCCCCTCCACTGCACGGAATGCTGGGTTGGGGAGGGCAGTGAACTACAATTCAAGAGCTCCCAGATCCAGTCCTCTGCTAGTCCACAATCGGACACATCACTTCCCTCTCTCATCCAGGAAATGGGGATGAATAACACCGCGCTTCCTCCAGCGTTCTGGAGTAGCAAATGAAGGAGTTCATGACCAGTTTATGCCAACTATGTAGTGCTACACAGATTTGTGATTATTACCATTATCAGCAGCACCTGTGCCGAGTGGGGCTCTCCCCTGGGCCAGTGAAAGAGGCAGAAAAATGAAGACTGATGACTTCCACAGATCCTGTCCAGCTGGAGAACAGCATTTAAGCTTTACTGGCAACCTTTCTCTCCAACCTCCCTGCTAAAGTCTACACCCAAACTAGGAATGTTTGCTTTTTCAACAGTGCGTGTGTTTAATAATATACTTAACACAGCTAAGGTAGGGCAGTGTGATGAGAAAAAATGAATAAGACCAGAATTTCTTGAAGCAGTACTTTCGGGTGTTTTTTTTAATCGCAGCTACTGCCACAGTGCAGGCTTATGAAGCGCTACTTAAAATCCTATAACGTATGAGCCTGTGACTCATCTCTTCCATTTTGTCATTAGGCTCCTCTGTGAGACTCCTGGCATAGACTCAGTGTCTTGCTCCCTTGTGGGTCACCATCATGATGGGAAATACAGGCCATTGAACAAAGTTGGCCGCATCCTCCAGTTCTTTCTACCTGAGTGAGTGGGGGTGTGATGGGAGAGTATAGTGCTCATTGTTGGTCAGAGGCTGCTCATTAACACTTGTCAGGCACTACATCAAATGCAAATGTCATTTAATTCTGTCTTCCCCGATAGTCTGTTGGCCCACAGAGGGCAGTGAGCATGCTGGCCTTACTCCCCACCCAGTCAACACCACCAAGGGTCAACTCTAGAATCTTCATCAAATAAACTGAGCCCTTACATCAAACATGAGGTGGGCATTATTATCCCCAATTTGCAGGGATAATACTGAGGCTAGAGTGGCTTAAGAATGTTGTCCAAGGCAGGAGAGTATGCCTGGACACTGCGTGCTCTGTCTGCTCCCAGAGTTTACACGCTAAGAACATCCTCTCTCAGAGGCTATGGGTTGTATTATTTTAAAATATGTTCCCCAAAAGTTTGTCTTCTGTGTTTGCAAACAGGCTCTAGTCGAATATTATTAGTGATATACCCAGAACTAATTATGGTGCTATCTTGAGATTTTATTTATGAACTAATCCTAAATTCTTGGGAGAACTGAAATGAGGTCAAAGGTCACATATTCATTCACCAGCTTGTATTAAATACCCATTAAGTGGCAGACCCTAGGGCAGTGCCCTGAGGGACAAACATGAATAACAAATAGTTCCTGTCCTTGTATTAACTTACAGTCTAACAGGTTTGACTATGCTCCTATTCCTTTAGAAAAAGAATCAGGCTCCGTGCCTGTAGCTCAGCGGCTAGGGCACCAGCCACATACACGGGAGCTGGCAGGTTTGAACCCAGCCTGAGCCTGCCAAACAATGACAACTGCAACCAAAAAATAGCCGGGCATTGTGGTGGGTGCCTGTAGTCCCAGCTACTTGGGAGGCTGAGGCAAGATAATTGCTTAAGTCCAAGAGTTTGAGGTTGCTGTGTGGGTGACATAGTGAGACTCTGTCTCAAAAAAAAAAAAAAAAATTTATTACATGGGCCAGGGGTGATAGCTCACACCTGTAATCCTAGCACTCTGGGAGGCTGAGGCGGGTGGATTGCCTGAGCTCAGGAGTTCCAGCCCAGCCTGAGCAAGAGCAAGACCTCATCTCTAAAAACAGCCCGGTGTTGCATCGGGCGCCTCTAGTCCCAGCTACTTGGGAGGCTGAGACAAGAGGATCACTGGAGCCCAAGAGTTTGAGGTTGCTGTGAGCTATGACACCATAGCACTCTACTAGGGTGACAAAGTGACACTCAATCTAAAAAAAAAAAAAAAAAAAAAAAAATCATTACAAAAGTCAAACACACTGGTGAATATTTGGAAAGCCTAAACATTCAGATAAAAAAATGACCCACAATTCAGATAATGTTTTATAAATCCTAAGGGTAAGACTTATGTCTTAATAGTTCTGTGCCAATAGAACCACAAATAGATTTTACAGCAAAGATGAGCCAAGTCAATATTTTTAAGCCGGGAGAAAGCCACCCTTAATCCCACCACCCTGAGATCACCACTGGTAACATTTAGAAAACATTCTTCACCGCCTTTCCTTCAACTGTCCAATGACTGACTTCCTTGTCGTTCTCTGGGCCTTAACCTTCGCCAGGTAGATAAATGCTTGGCCTCGTTAGCACCCGCTACAGAGCACACAGTGCTGCTTGCCATGTTGACTGGTGGTTTAATTGCTCAGCTAGAGCAAATTTTCACATCCTCCCAGAATCTTCTCACTGTGGGAGAGCAGTAGTTTTTACCAAATGCCCCTATACATCCCCCCACCCCAGAAGAGCCACAGGGGCAGGAAGTGGGTTTGTCCAAGATCAGTCCCCTTGGATAAAGGGGAACATTCAGCAGCCTCCCTCAAACCAGACTGCATGTTAATTGACTTGAGGGAGGTTTCAAAACTCCAGATGCCTGGTCCCCCTCACACAGGTTAAGACAGAATCTGTAGGCATGAGGCTCAGGCACCAGCCTTTTTGTGTTTTTTATGTTGCCCAGGTCAGGGATTGAGAACCACTGATTTAAAAGAAGGCAGGGCAATAGTGTGAGTGGTCTCTTGATCCTAGCAGAGGGTGCTGCAGTGGCCAGAGTCAGCACACTCAAGCCGGCGTGGCATCATGAGGATTTGATGCAGTCCACTTCAGGAAAAACCTGAGTGGTTTGCAAAGGGGAACCTGAGGAAAGAAATAACATTGGCTCAGTGCCTGTAGCTCAGCTGCTGGGGCACCAGCCACATACACTGGAGCTGGCAGGTTCGAACCCAGCCCAGGCTTTCCAAACAACAACGACAACTACAACAAAAAAATAGCCGGGTGTTGTGGCAGGAGCCGAGCCGCTAGGGAGGCTGAGGCAAGAGAATCGCTGAAACCCAAGAGTTGGAGGATGCTGTGAGCTGTGACGCTACAGCACTCTACCAAGAGCCACAAAATGAGACTCAAAAACAAAAAAAAAAAAAACAAAAACAAAAAACAAAAAAAAAAAAAAAGAAAGAAAGAAAGAAATAACATCCTTGTTCCAAAGGCTCATATAGGTCCCGCCGTAACCGAAGAACACACAGAAATCACAAATGTTCACGTAAGATTGAATAAATACAGGGAAATAAGTAGGAAAGCCCCAACGGGGTAATTGTGTAAGGCATGAATTTTCTGTCATCCTTATGATAGAAGAGTTTTACCAAATAATCTGTCAGAGATAATAAGCTACTTAGCAGAAGGAAGATGATCAGGATTAGATAATCTTCATTTAAATAGGTCTTGAGTACTTGTTATTTGTCAAGCACTGTGCTAAGTACTTGACATACATATTTTCACTTAATCTTGGTGATAACAGTCTGCATTCGATATTATTTACCCTCATTTCATAGTGGAGAAAATTGATGCCAATCAATTTTAAGTAATTAGCATACGATCACTTTCAACAAAACAGATGACCTCAGCCTCTCTGACCCATCTTTTACCATCATGCGCTTTTATCATGGAGGCTTCATGACCTAGACCTGCATGATTAGGGGGAATACGAAAGATGGAGGAAAAAATCAAAGTGGCCACTCTCTGAAGAAGGGCTAACTTTCCAGAACGGCTAGTTAGCTAGATGTTTTCCCTGCTGTGAAATACGTAGGGCGTCCTGAGTCAGGCAGCAAGGTATACGCACCAAAAGCCCCAGCAGTTCCTCCCTGGAACCAGCCTTGTGCCTGGACTTAACAAGTTTAGTCACGTAGTCATTTATTCTGTTTTCTCACCTATGAAGCAAAAAGTGTCAGAATGGTTAACACAGAAAGTGGTTTTCAAGTTGCCCTGTGCAGGCCTGGGCTATAGGAGGTCATCTGGGCACAGGATAGGCAGGACTTCTCTGTTCCCCTTTGGCATTTACCTTCTTGAAAAGAAGGTCCTCTTGCTTGGGGTGAGGGAAGAAGTAGAGGAAGGACATTTGGAAGGAAATCATCTGGTTAATTTCGAAGGCATTTGCAGTTTGAGAGGTCTCAGGTCCTCTGTTTTCGAAGCTTCGCGACACGGGGAAGAATCGTCTCATCGTGTTGCTTGAAGTGCGTGTTGAACAGGAGGAGAGTGAGGTTTGTGTGTGAAGGGAGGAAGAGCAACCAAGGAAAGGAAGGCAGAAAGGGCAGCTGTGCCAGCCCAGGTCTGAGTCACAGTGAACCTGCCCCGTGCTGCACCCTGCCAGGTGGAACGTGAATAGCCAGATTATCAACCAAGTGCCCTCCGTTGACAACGAGGGTTCTGTCACTGCCAGAATAACACAGTCGCGACAGATGGAAGGGTGAGGCCCAGGTCTCAGCTCCTTGAGTTGCACTTCATTTTTATTCAATAGGGTAAAAGTCTCTTGTTCTCTTTCAGTAATTTAGGATTCAAGCAATTTTCTATTTCTTTGTGTTTTTCAGATTTTAAATCCAAATTTCATCCAAGAAGGTGAGTTAAAATGTGGTAGAAATGGAAATGTGGGGATTGGCTAAATAAATGATGGTACATCCTGCATTGAGGTAAAGCCTTTTAACAATGGTGACATAATTCTATATTAACGGACAAGGAACAATGTTTATGATAAATTATCAGATGAAAAGGATCGCAACTTGCAATGTGTACAATGAGATACAATTTGGGTGACATCATTGTGTACATAAAGCCTAAAAGGATATAGATCAGAATATTCCCAGTTGTTCTCTCCAGATTATGACATCATGGAGCTATTACTTCCTTTTGTTTATATATGTTTTTACCTTTTCTATAATATTTATTGCTTTTCAATACTTATTAAAGGGACAGAGATAACTGTTATACTGAAGGTTATTTGAATCATACAATATGGGTGGGGAATGACAGTGTTGTGTTAAAAAACAGGCTATTTTTTCTAAATTTGTTCTGAATGATATGAATGTGTATTGATTTGATCACAGTGGCCCCAGAGTTCCTTGTGCCCTTAATGGATGTGACTTGTTTGCTTGGGGACACTGTGATACTACAATGCAAGGTCTGTGGCCGGCCAAAGCCAACCATCACCTGGAAGGGCCCAGACCAGAACCTCCTTGACACTGACAACAGCTCTGCCACCTACACCGTGTCCTCTTGGTAAGCCGATCGCCGCAGCATAAAAGCACAAGAGCAGCTGAGTGCAGCACTGGGGTGGGGGTTTGCTAAATCTGGGGTGCAGTTCCACGCTGGTTAACAGCCTTTCTGAAAGAAGAGCTGCCCTGAAGCCTATTCTAGCTCTAACACTTGGCCTTGGTGAGGAGAGAGGGAATCAAAAAGCACAGCTTAAGCCGCTCCTGCTGCCCTCTGCCACCAGCCTGATGTTCATCCAGGGCAGCAGTGGTGCCCAGTGCCCGGTAGACAAACCCGGGACAGCAGAATGGTTTGCAAAGACTGCATTCTGGGCCCACCTTAGGTGAATAAAGAAAAACGTAAATGGTTACATCTCAGGTCAAGCATGAAGCACACTTTTGGGGAGCTTTTACAGTCCCTGCCTGACATCCACCTTTGAGGTCCCTAAGTCTCTAAGTCAGAAGTGGTGAAAGTGTGGACCCCAAATGTAGGCATTCTGGTGTTTTCTGTGCCCTCATGGCTATGAAATAGTGATATATTAATATTTAATTTCTTTCCTAAGAACAACTTTATTAGGAAAAAATGACTTATTCCAAATGTACACAAATGCTTCTACACAAAAACACTGTTTAACAAAACTTAGTTGACTGCCTCCCGATCGGTCTGTTAACATTTATTGTTATTAATCATGAACTTTATTGTGTACTTTATTGTGTCCACTGCTTACAGTGGACAAGCAGTAACAAGCCTTGATGCTTAAGAAACATTCAAGGAAGAAACACCTAGAATTAAGAAACTTTCAACCATCGACTTAATTTACATGGGCATGGAATTGAAATCCTTCTTTGGTATTCCCAGCAGACTTTCTGGCCAGGACACAAAATACCTGGGTGGAAGGAGCTTAGTGTGAGAGTCAGTGCTTGTGAGGAAGCGCACACACACACACACACACACACACACACACACACACACACTGCAGCCCCTAAGAGGGGTAGGGCTGACCGGCCTGCTACATTTAACCCTTTCAGAGCAGTTCTTCCCTTGGAATGTTCCTGGATTCCATACTGGGATGAGTGAGGAAGTTATGGTTTAGGTGAAGGAATTTACCTTTTCTTAATGCACTTAATTATTTTCTAACCATGTAGAATTTGAAATACCCAAACGTTTTAATTTTGTAGTCTTTCTCTTTGTTGTACCATTCATTATTGATCTGTGAGACTGAATATATTCCAGGACAAGGTTACTAGGGGTAAAATGCTATAATACTGTGGGCCAGTACTTGTATGAGACTTTATGTCTTTTAAACCATGTTCTAATTGTTATGTTATTTTATTCCTTATTCCTTATTCTATCTGTCATTTACAACAAACTTGAGAGATGGACATGGCCAAAATGTTTTTCCGTGTTAGGAAATGGGGATACACAGAGGGATCCCCAAGGTGCGTAGGGAGTTAACAGACACGCACTAGACCTCAGGCTGAAGCCTCCCAGCTCCGCACCCCGCAAACTGCACACCACACGCCAACCCCAAGGTTTTAACCAGTGACCAGCTCACCACTCCAGTCTCTTGGCTCTCTAGTGATTCTGGGGAAATCACCCTGAAGATCTGCAATCTGATGCCCCAGGACAGTGGGATTTACACCTGCATTGCAACAAACGACCACGGGACCACATCCACATCTGCTACAGTTAAAGTACAAGGTACAGTCTGTCTATTCATCAAAATTTTAAAATACATTTTAAAGACTTTTTAAAATTGTAGTAAAGCTCTCACATCATGAAATTTACCATGGTAACCATTTTTAAGTGTCCAATTCACTGGCATTAAGTGCATTCACATCTGGGGGCTACCATCACCACCATGTGTCACAGAACTCTTCCACATTCCCTAACTGAACTCCCCCCATTCACAATAGCTCCCCAGTCCTCCTGCCCACATGCCCTGGCCTCCACCAGTCCTCTCTGTCTCTGTGGACTTGTGTTAGTCAAACCTTTTAAGCAAACACTGCATGGGCTCCCTGAGACCGTGGAAAGAAAAGGCCCATTGTGAAAATTTCAAAAGAAATTCTAGCAAATGTAGAGAACAAATCTCTGCTAAGAGGGGTAGGTGGCCTGCCATAAACCTACTGCATAGTGCCCCAACCATGCTCAACGCCCTGTGTGCAGCATCTAGCCCAAGGAGGCACTGTGGACAGTCAGGTGTGCCTCCCCAGGTCCCCTGGGGCTGGAGAAAGCTATGCCACTTGGTGGAGAAGGTCATGAGAAAACATGGAGACTTAGGCTAGCTAACATTTCCTCGATGACGTTCTACGGTTGGTGTAAAATGCGCAGTTCTGAAGAAAGAGCACTTGATCCTAGTTTTTGTCTCTGTAGGTGTCCCAGCAGCACCTAACCGCCCCATTGCCCAGGAGAGAAGCCGCACCTCTGTGATTCTGCGCTGGCTACCCCCATCCAGCACAGGGAACTGCACTATTTCTGGTTACACCGTGGAGTACAGAGAAGAAGGTGCGCTATCTCCTCCTGCTCCTGTTTTTCTGTTTTCTCTTCCTCTCAGGCAGGTCCATCAGAGTTATAAGCCCGGTAACCTCCTCATCTTTCAGAAGTTCTTCCTTGTTGTGTCTTCCAGCTCAGCACAGAGGCCTCAGTGCCAGACTGCGGCTGCCTTCTGATCTTACTCATCAAGCAGCTGTTTTCACTAAGATGTTGTAACTCTCCTGACATGACCTGCCTTGACCCAGGACAGGTCTCAAAGTGCCTTCACATGCATTTCCATACTTAACCTGCTCAATCACCAACACAGGGAGAATTGGGCCCATTTTACAGACGAGTAAGCTAAGGCCTAAAGAAAGTTAAGAAACACAAAGCTGGCTGGGCACAGTGGCTCATTCCTGTAATCTTAGCACTTTAGGAGGTCAAGGTGGAAGGATGGCTTGAGGCTAGGAGTTTGAGACCAGCCTGGGCGACACAAAGTAGGACCCCATCGCTACAAAAATTTTTATTTAAAAATTAGCCTGTAGTCCCAGCTACTCAGAAGGCTGAGTGGAAGGATCACTTGAGCCCAGGAGATCAAGGCCACGATGGGCTATGACTGGGCCACTGCACTCCAGCCTAGGTGACAGAACAAGATCCTGCCTCCCTTTTTTTGAGATAGAGTCTCAAGCTGTCCTCTGGTTAGAGTGCCATGGCGTAGCTCACAGCAACCTCCAACTTGGGCTCAAGTGATCCTCTTGCCTCAGTTTTTCTATTTTTAGTAGAGACAGGGTCTTGCTTTTGCTCAGGCTGGTCTCAAACTTGTGAGCTCAAGCAAGCCACCTGCCTTGGCCACCCAGAGTGCTACGATTACAGGCAGGAGCCACCTTGCCCGCCCCAAGACCCTGTCTCTTAAAAAAAAAGAAAAGAAAAAGAAACACAAGGTTATAGTTAGTAAGAGACAGAGCTAGCATTAAATCTCAGCTCTCTAGGTTGCTAATTAATGATCTTTCTCCCAGAGAAATAACTAAGGTAGTGATCAGAGATCTATACTTGCTGGCCCCAGATAAAATTTAGAGACATACATATACATGTATACATATATTACACACATATATATTATGCAGTTAAAAATTATGCAATTTAAACTTTAAAATTGATTAACATTTACTTGCTAAAAGTGCATATATTTCTTTATCATTAGAAACTGAGATTTCCATCTAGTAGTTGAGAATGACTAGTTCAAATAAGAGGCTTCCAGATGGCTTTAATTGTTAATAACATATATCTCTGAATCATGTAATGAATTGAATTGAAAGTGACTGCCTGCCACCTAAGCCCCCGAAACCAAAATTATTCCTTTTACTCTACTTTCCTCTACTCTTACTATTTTCACTCTTCTCTTTCTTCTTGTCTTTTATAAAAAATGCCCTAGTTTAATTAAAATTAAACTGTTTATTTCTTCATTTGTCTTAAGCCATTTGCTCTCGCATCTCCCAGGTCTTCGCCAGGTGTTAATGCTGAGCTGGAAACCACCTTTCACAAAGCTCATACTTACTTTATCATTATTCAGTTTATAGTTCATCTTATTAACTAAGTTCTCTTGGGCAAATTGTTTGATATTTCCGAGGCTTATTTTTCTTTATGTGTAAAGTAAGATGAATGCTCCCTACCTCATCAGGTTTCTGTGGATTTCCATGAGGAAGTTCAATGAGAGACTTAGGTGGAAGACACCGGACCCTCCCACAGTGTTTTGCATGTAAATAGTGCTTGATACGTGTTAATTTGTTCTGTTTCAATTTCCAGATGCATATTTTTCTTATTCTGTTATTAATTAAACATTTACCACATGCCTTCTGGAAATTCTGCTTATCTACGACTTCCCACTCTCCCACTTGTACACGCACGTTTGAAAGTGGACAGAATTGGGCGGCGCCTGTGGCTCAGTGAGCAGGGCACCGGCCCCATATACGGATGGTGGTGGGTTCAAACCCAGCCCCAGCCAAACTGCAACAACAACAAAAAAATAGCCGGGGATTGTGGCAGGCGCCTGTAATCCCAGCTACTGGGGAGGCTGAGGCAAGAGAATCGCCTAAACCCAGGAATTGGAGGTTGCTGTGAGTTGTGATGTCATGGCACTCTACCCAGGGTGATAAAGTGAGACTCTGTCTCAAAAAAAAAAAAAAAAAGAAAGTGGACAGAATCTCTGGGTCAGTTTCTTTCACACCCCTCACCTTTCATTCAGTCATTTAGGAAACTGAACCCAAACTGCCACCCTTGGTCTACAACTGTCCCTTAAATTGAATGTGTCAATTTTCCTTTCTTTGTTTGCTGAAGGTCTTTGAAACAATGTCTCTATGGATTTTTTTCTTTCTCTCCTCTGGGAAACTGTCACTAGGTTCTCAGATCTGGCAGCAGTCGGTAGCGTCAACCTTGGACACTTATCTCGTCATTGAAGACCTTAGTCCTGGGTGTCCTTATCAGTTCAGAGTCAGTGCCAGTAACCCCTGGGGAATCAGCCTCCCTAGCGAGCCCTCGGAGTTTGTGCGACTTCCAGAATATGGTGAGTCCCTGCCACGTCCACGATCCCCAGCCAGATGTCACAGGCCCACTGGCACTGACTGCTCACATGAGAGGTGACCTGGGGCTGCTCAGTAGCTTTAGTCAGGCAACATTTTAGAGGCCTCATGAGGAATGTTTCCAGAAAGTTGACTCTAAGCATCTTGGGCAAATGTTAGATACCTTGCCTGGACCTAGCGTGCTCCCCAGGGGACTGGGTGTATCTCCAGAACAGAGAGGAACAGAGACAGAAGTCATGAATCCCACAGGAGTCATGAGTCCTCCTCTCCCTGGCACCGCACTTTACAGCATGAGGGGCAGCCACTTACTAGCTTCAAATGGGAAGAGAAAGTAACCCGGTTGAAGGATTTCATCACAAAACAAATATTTGAGAGTTTCCTCATTCCTAATAATCCCAGGATTTCTTTTCTCAGCATAGATATATTTTTATGTAGCTTTGTTGAGAAATTAACTAAGATAAACATGTTAAATATGAGTATTTTACAAATGTGATCCTTATCTTGCCCGCCAATTCATCTTGGTTCCAGGGACATTTTGAAAAATGAAACTTGCTGGCCTGAAGAAATCTCCAAGTAGTGAGATTTGGGGCAGTGGAAGGGAGTGGTCAGTGTGTGTCCAGGAAGGCAGTGGGTGGACATGCTCCACTGTCCTTCAAAGGCAACGGTCCTGGGTCTCTTTAGGTCAATCTGGAGTCTCCAGGGGGGCTTGGGAAACCCTATGCAGCCTTGGGTTATGCCTCGTCCCCAGCTGAATCCGGAAATGTTCTCTAGCTGGGCCCCCACTGCCAGCCCAGCCATCTCTCCCAGTGGTTTTGACCTTGTTCCCAGGGCCTGTGACTCACTGGGAAACCTTGGCGCTGGTTCTCTGTTTCCCCAGCATTCAATATGGATAGGCCGCCTTCAGTCCCAGCCAGGTATGCTCTGGGCAGCCTGGGGACCAGCTCTGGGGGCAGAAGAGCTGTGTTGTGGACTTGGCTTCTCTCCTCCCCAGCCACTAGCTCAGTTCTGCTCTGGCATGACCACTGTTCTTTTTGCTACCTGTGAGTTTTGGTCCCCAGTAGACAACACAAATGCACGTCGGCGTGCATACCTGCATGCATGTGTGTATGCACTTGTGTGTGTGTGTGTGTGTTTCTAAATCATGGCCAGGAAATTGACACATCGTACAAGGAAATGCTGCCAGAGTCTAATCGGGCATATGTTGTGGGTTAAGTTAAATCATTCAATTTAAAAAGAAGCTCATGAATGCTTAAGAACAGTGGGGTAAGAAAGAGAAATTTTTGGAATAACTTTTCTTTCTCTCCTTTCTTGACCTTGTAGCTAACCCCTCTTCTCTCTCCACATCCTCCCTACGGCCCTGAGTCTCTCTCGCTTTTCTAGGACTTCAGAGTGTTTTGTTCTCTCCCTTTTAATTTTTTCTGCCAAATTTCTATTTTAAAATCTCCAGAAGTCACACTTTTGATTGTCCTGAGTTTTCCCCTTGTTTTTAAGTAGATGGCAGAGGGAGTCTGACTCTGTCATGTCAGTTTCCCTTGGATGACATATTTTTAAATAACATTCCAGAGAATCGTGGCATTTTCCCACTGAGTTAGATTCCATATTTAGCCGTGAGAATTGCTTTGGGGCGATGCGGGAGCTTTTTGTTAACCTTTTCTTTATTCTCCTATGACATCCTCAATGTCATCAACTATTCTCTCTCTTCCAAAGATGCTGCTGCTGATGGGGCCACCATTTCTTGGAAGGAAAATTTTGACTCAGCTTATACTGAGCTGAATGAAATTGGAAGGTAATGAATGAATGACACAGTGTTCTCACATTGCCTTGCTTCATGAGTATCTAGCAACATCACAACAGAGTAATTACTCATTCTGGTTATTTGTTTTTTGGTAGATGCATTCTCTCTACAGTGTGAACACAATGAGAATATTTATGTGTATTTCCTACTGTTCTTTTTCTAACTTATTAAGTTGACTGCTTCGTGCATTGACCTTATTCTTTTCTAATATAAGAATTTAAGGATCAGCTGGGTGTCTTTGCTCAGTGGTTAGGGCGCTGGCCACATGCTCTGGGGCTGGTGGGTTCGAACCCAGCCCACTAAACAAAAAAAAATAGCTGGGTGTTGTGGCGGGTGTCTATAGTCCCAGCTATGAGGGAGGCTGAGGCAAAATAATTGCTTGAGCCCAGGAGTTTGAGGTTGCTGTGAGCTGTGATGCTGTGGTACTCTACCATGGGCGACAAAGTAAGACTCTGTCTCAATTAAAAAAAAAGAATTTAAGGATCAAAAAATTTTTTTGAAGTATAATATTATCTCTATTTCCCAAGTCTTAACATGTGGTATTTTCATTATTGTTGAGTTCTATATATTTTTCTTCAACTATGAATTTTTCTATGGCCCAGTTAAAATGGAAAAATATTTTAAGATGTATGACATATTTCAGTGTATGCGATTTTTTAAAGTATCTTTTTGTTACTGATTTCTACCTTAATTTGCATTTTGTTTTGAGAACTCAGTCTATATGATACTGATCCCTGATTTTTGTTTGGGACTTCCTCTATGAATAATTCATAGTCAATTATATAAAAAAAGTCCACATGTTCTTGAAAATAATATAAAGTTATTAATTGTTGGGTATAGGTCTCTCTATATGTCCAGGTGTCAAACACATTAATTGTTTCATAGGTATTTCTTTTTTTTTTTTTGAGACAGAGTCTCACTATGTCCCCCTCAGTAGAGTGCTGTGGCGTCACTGCTCATAGCAACCTCCAACTCTTGGGCTTAAGCAATTCTCTTGCCTCCTCAGCCTCCCAAGTAGCTGCGACTACAGGCGCCCGCCGTAATGCCTGGATATTTTTTGGTTGTAGTTGTCATTGTTGTTTGGCAGGCCTTGCCAGCTCCAGTGTATGTGGCTGGTGCCCTAGCCGCTAAGCTACAGATGCTGAGCCTTCATCAGTATTTCTAATCTAAATACCCCCCACACATACATGTATACATAGCTCTCTCTCCTTACCCCCCATCACTGTGCCGTCCCCTCTCTTTCAGTTAGAGAACATTTAATGTGTCCTCAAAAATAAAAACAATAAAATTTTCGCTGGGTGCAGTTGCTCACCTGTAATCCCAATCCTCTGAGAAGCTGAGGGGGGGAGAATCTCTTGAGCTTAGGAGTTCCTGAGTTCCTGTGCAAGAGTGAGACCCCCCATCTCTACTAAAAATAGAAAAGTTAGCCAGCTGTATTGTGATGGGCACCTGTAGTCTCAGCTACTCAGGAGGCTGAGGCAAGAGGAGCAAGAGTTTGAGGTTGCTGTGAGCTATGATGATGCCACAGCACTCTAGTCTGGGCAGCAGAGTGAAACTCTATCTCAAAAACAAAATTATATATATAAATATGACTTTTAACAGAAGTCACAGAAAAATGAAAAAAAAAAATCTATCACCTGACCCTCAAAATAGCTGAGGGCAGAAAAACAGAAGGGGTTCATCCCTGGGCATGCATTGGTCTCCAGGTGGTCTGGACAGGAAATGTAGGCTGACCTTACAAGTCACCTGCCCCCCAGATGTAGAAATGAAAGGGCACCCGCCTACAACTGGCTGTTGGCCTCATCTGGATCTTTGATTGGCATCTCCTAATGAAGCATAAAATTTCCTAAGTGTGGCGGTTATAACAGAGATTGTGGAGGAAGCCAAAATGTTTATTATTTCTGTTTTGTAGACAGGAGTCAGAAAGTAATTTGCTGTCTTTCATTACAGCATCTTTCACCAAACATAAACTTTAGTTCTACTTTTCTGTCTTCTTTGTGTAGCCAGAGGAAAAAGAAAGCCAAAGGAAATTACATGTTGATGATGCAAACCTCTGAGTCCTTGCTGTGTTTCATACGCTCTACAGAGACAGCCAAGCATCATTTAATCTAATCCTTATAACACTGTGAGGTAGTGGCTGGACTACCTGAACTCGGGCTTAGGAAAGTTCAGTAATTTTCTTGAGGTCCCACAACTAGTAAGTGTACAGCTAGGATTTAAATTCTGGGCTACCTAACTCTAAGCCTGTGTTTGTTTTACTAGTATATGTCGTTTCTCATTGTAACAATTACTGTCAAAAATAAATTCCAATAATGAAAGTCTAGGTTGCTCTGTTACATTGAAATGTGTGAAGCTAGATGTGACCCCAATAATGAGCAAATCAGATCCCCAGCTGGTTCTTAGTGAAGTCGGTTCTATTGCCTAGACACCTCATGTTTTAGCAGAATAAATAGATGTTCTGATATTTCTCAATTTTCTGATCTATTCAAAGTAATCATTTGTTTTCTTTAAAAACAATCTCATCTCCAATAGCCTGAATCTTTTCTCTTTCCTAAGAACAGTTCTCATATTTTCAGAAGATCTTTTCCAAATGTTGTACATTACCATAATGGCGATAAAACATAAAGATTCTTACATGATGCACATGAAAAATATCTGTGCCAGGGTCACAGATGTGAGTCACTTTTTCCAGTATGCCTAAACCTTGAATCCTGTGCCTACATGACTACCAGTAAATACTGTAGAACCTCCATACTTAACCCCCTCCCTATATTGACCACCTCCTTAAGTTGACCTAATTTTCATAGACTGGCCAAGTGTCACATGTACTTATCAGTACAGTAGGCCTAGGTCCTTATGTTGACCACCTCAGTCTGTTGACTGGTTTATTACTGTCCCTCAGGTGGTCCACTTACAGAGGCTCTCCTGTACTAGACAAACCATGGTGTATACTTAAAAAGGAATATCTCCACTCCTACCACACATCCATAAAAGGAGAGAGCACTTGAACATGGCATATTTAACCAGATAAAAACTGTATATGAGCCCATGCAGTTTAAAAAAGCCAGGGGGGATTGTTGCTGGGAATGCTGGCAGGTTGCCCACATAGAGTCCAGAAAGATACCAGTGCTGGGCCTCCTAGACAACATTAAAATAATAGAAGAAGTTTTTCAAGTAGGCACAAAAGGATGAGGACACTGGAAGAACAGACAATAATAAAGTATTCGAAGGAAAAAGTAGGCTGGGTACAGTGGCTCACACCTGTAATCCTACCACTCTGGGAGGCCAAGGCAGGTGGATCACCTGAGCTCAGGAGTTTGAAACCAACGAGACCCCGTCTCAAAAATAAATAAATAAATAGAAGGAAAAAACACAGATGAAAGAGGGATGAATGACCCAAGAGAACTGAATTAGTAAGTCCTAGTCAGTCATGGGGTCAAATGAGAGGCAGTGTAACTTCTGCAGCAGAATTCCACAGAGGCCCGGAACTTCTGGAAATAGATAGGAAAAGGATTGGCTGACAGTGTTTGAAAAGAAGTTTTGCCTCAGGAGACAGTGAGAATAGATGCCTGTGTCCAGCCTGCCATCCTCCCTGGAGGCCTGGCCCTGCTGCCTTTCTAGAGCCTGGACAGGCAACTGTCAGCATGCCCCGGGGGTGGGCTGTGGCTCCAGGTCTCCTCCCCACTTCAGGCATCTGTGTGATTGTTCTCTTCCACTCAAGATAAGACTGGAGTTTTATTTTCTTGAAAGACAGTCCTTGGGGACACCAGGCACAATTGAGGGCAGTTGAACCATACCAAAAACAGAAACACTGTACAAATATATGCATCCTGGTTACTAAGAACCCAGCTCTCTTATCCACCAGGGCTTTCCCCTCTCTCTGGGCAGGAGTTAGGAGGCTCTGACCAGCCCAGAGGAAAGACTTAAGGATACTAATTATAGAGTCTTCCCAAAGAAAGAGTCCAGTCCTATCACCTTAGATTCAAAGTTGACAGGCTCCACCCACCCACGCAGAGCTTCCAAATAGCTTTTTAGTCCTGGACTTTTAACATGAGCCAACTCTCCAGCCAAAATGGGGTAAGCCCATAGTAGCCTTTATCTCCTACTGATTACAACTAGAATCCCTGGATAAAACACAAAAATCAATTATCTGAGAATTCTGAAAAGTATACAATAGGGAGATTGGTGAGGGAAGTCGAGACTTGAAGATGACAAAAGCAGTGGCGTGAGTTTTCTTTCTTTTTTTTTTCATTCTCCTTCATCTCCCCAGCTTTGACCCAAGGGTGACCAAATCAGAGAACTGGGCAGCACACACAGGGAGCCAGAACACTAAGAAAAGCCCACATTTCTGGCCAAAAGACAGGGCAAAGGGATCCTTTGTGCTGGAGAGAGCAGAGAAATTCCTGGGTTTTTTCTTTCTCTCTCTCTCTTTTCTCTCATTGTTCACCTGAAGGGCAGTCTTGTGAAATTGCAGGATGGTGCAGGAAGCTGAAACTCTGAAGGAATTCCATCTTCCTGGACAGACAACCACAAAATGTAGACCAGGGGAGCCAGAGAATGTGGGGGAAACCTCCGTGTAGAGAGAGCAACAGAAGGGGATCCCCTCATTGTGAGACCACACAGACCCTGAGCCAGTGACGCATGTGTGCATGAATAATATGCACCCAAAGAAATACAGTAAGGCTTTGAGCACCAAATACGATACCAACCACTGACAGTCGCCTTGCAGAAACTGGCCGGTCCCAGACTAACCTGTGAGTGGAGCTCCTGAGGAGCAGGCCTAAACACCACAGCAAACAACTTGGAAAACTGATTGCTGGTAGCAACACCTCCCACAGAAGGTCAGACAAAACTTGTAGTATGAATCTAAATAAGCTGATTGCTGATGAAAACATAAAAACAAAAAAATCAACATTCTTCAGAGGATTTTAACAGGACCACAGACTCACAGCATAATATTCAAAATGTTCAGGAACACTCAATATAACAAAAATCAGAAAAATCTGAAAAGTTATCAGATCAAAAATTGATCAGCAGAATCTCTGAGATGATCCAGATGTTGGAATTATCACACAAAGACTATCAAGCAGCTGTTATAACCATCTCCATAAACAAAAGGTGAACGCTGTAGAAATGAACAGAAAGATACAAGTAAGTAGTCAGCAGAGAAAAATAAGTTATTTTTAAAAATGGAAATCATATAAATAAAAAATGTGAAAAAAAATTTACTGGAAGTTACAGTGCCTGTAATCCTGGCACTCTGAAAGGCCGAGGTGGGAGAATTTCTTGAGCTCAGGAGTTCAAGACCAGCCTGAACAAGAGGGAGACCTCCCCTCTCTTCCAAAAATAGAAAAATTAACCGGGCATTGTGATAGGTTTCCCTAGTCCTGTCTACTTGGGAGGCTGAGGCAGGAAAATTGCTTGAATCCAGGAGTTTAAGGTTGCTGTGAATTACAACAATATCAAGGCACTTTAGCCAGGGCAATAGAGTGAGACTGTCTCAAAAAAAAAAAAAAGTACTGGATGAGCTCAAGAGCAGAATAGGAATTGAAGGAGGATTCAGTGAAATTGAAGATAGAGAAATATAAGTTATACAACATAAAGAGAAGAAAGGAAAAATATTTTTAAAATATTAAACAGAACCCCAGGGATCTATGGGAAAATGTCAAAAGGTCTACAATACATGTCATTGGAAATCCTGTGGGAGAAGAGAAAGTGATTGGTGCAGAAGAAAATTTTGCAGAAAGAATGGCTGAAAAGGTTTCAATCTGATGAAAGACACAAATTTGTAAAAGAACACAGTGACCTAAACAGGATAAGTAAAAAGACCCAGGACCAGATACATTATAATCAAATTGCCAACCACTAACTGACTGATCCCAGACTGACCCGTAGGGAAAAAAAAAAAAAATCTTGAAAGCAGCAAGAGAAAAAAGTAACCCATTATATTTTGTGACTCGAATGACTGCAGATATCTCATCAGAGTCCATGGAGGCTAGAAGACAGCAGAGCCAATAGAGACAAAGTGCTGAAAGAAAAGACCTGGCAACCAAGAATTCTAAATCTAGCAAAAGTATCCTTTAGGAATAAAGGTGAAGTAAATGAGTCAATTACTAAGCTCTTCTCAACACCTGAGGAAAATCTCTAAAATGGGAGATAGCACACAAAACAAAAACATGAAATTTAAAAAATTAAATTAAAAATTAATTTAATTAATTAAATTTTAAAAAGTGTGCAGTAAAAGACTTCCAAAGTCTCATTAATATCCTTACAGATTAGACAGTCCAATTTGAAAAACAGAAGTTCCAGAAAGAGAGAATAAAAAAAAAAAAACAGAAAATAAGGAAGTAGAACCTCTGTAAGTTAACCACTCAAGGGACAGTAACAAATTAGTCAACACATGGAGGTGACACATAAGGACCTAGGCTTACTGCGCTGACACTCACATGTGGTTCATGTCCAGTCTATGAAAATTAGGTCAACCTCAGCAGGTGGTCAATGCAGGGAGGTGGTCGACTATGGAGTTTCTACTGTATTTCTGTAAAATAAAATAGTTCAAGAATGAAAAGTAATGAGTTTAACTGATTAAATGAGCACCCTGAGTGTTCAACCTAGTAAATGAAAATAGACCCACATCATGGCGAATCATAGCAAAACTTCCTTACACTGAGGAAAAGAGAAGATCCTACAAGCTCCCTGTGAGGAGAGAGGGTCATATACTATAATAAAATTAGGAATCACAATGCTGTGGACATTAACACTTGAGGTTGGAAGGCAGTAGCATAATTCTTCCAAAATAGTGAGTGAAGAATTTTCCCAACCGTCAGCTAGACTAACAAATCAAGTACAAAGATAGAATAAGTACAAATTTTCAGATAGGCAAGGCTCAATTTGTTTCCCACGTAATTCGTTGTCAAAAATGACTGAAGAATGCATTCCCTCGCAAAAAGGAAAAGTGTTCATAGTTTACTAGAGGCTCCGCTGTGACTGGTACTGACACAGTGACAGTAATGTAAGCACTGAATTTTGATTACAATATAATTTTGCTGGGAGGATCGGAGCTGGGAGGATCAGAGCTGGTAGGGAGTGAGGGAAAAAAGAGGCTGAATCTCATCTCCCCATGAGATGTCAACGGACAAAAACTAAAACTGAAAAAGTCAAGAAGTAGCCACACAAAGCATGCTCTCTAGGGTCAGGTAAGTAAATGTCTCAGTAATCATCTACACTACATTAAACTGATACATTAAATCACCTCCAGGTGAGGAAAAACAGGATAGGTAGGAGGATGGACTACATTTCTTTTCAATAAAAACCTGTGAAGCTGTTTGAGTTAATTGAAACCATGGGATGTATAATTTTTGTAAATACAAAAACATTTTTTGAGTTAAGCTAGCAGTAACTTGTGGCCACTAAGCTCAGGGGAGCAGAGTCCTCTGGAAGGAGTAATAATGAACTCACAAGAGTGTTGTTAAAAATCAGAATGTGGGTGGCCCCTGTGGCTCAAAGGGTTAGGGTGCTGGCTCCATATGCCAGAGGTGGCAGGTTTAAACCCAGCCCCAGCCAAAAAAAAAAAAAAAAACCTACAAAGAAAAAAAATCAGAATGGCAACTTATTAATTTATCGTGTGAAACGGAACTGCCAGTTTGACCAAATACTTGTTTGCTATCCTAAGAATGATGTCTGATATATAACAGGCATCAATGAATACTTGTCTAATAGTTGTTTTACTAGTTACCATATTCTTTTAAGCAAACCTATACTGGAAAAAAAAGCTAGGCTGAGTGCCGTGGCTCATGTCTGTAATCCCTGCAACATTGGGAGGCTGAGGCAGGAAGGTTGCTTGAGACCAAGAGTTCCAGACCATCCTGGGCAACATAGTGAGACCCCATCTCTAAAAAAAAATTTTTTTTAGTCAGCTGGCTTTGGCGGTGCATGCCTGCAGTTCCAGCTACTTGGAAGGTTGAGGTGAGAGGATCACATGAGCCCAGGTGCTCAAGGCTGCAGTGAGTGATGATTATGTCCTTGCACTCCGGCCTGGGCAACAGAAAAAGCATTATTAGAAAATTGGACGGTGACCACAGAGCCAGGTCAGGGAGTTAATTGGATGGTTGTAGCAGTGGCCGTGATGTCCCCAGGGGCTGGTCTTTAGACGGTTTGTCCTACTGCTCATGGCTCAGGGCAGCTCATGGACAGGGCTTACAGGACACCGCCTTGTCACCTCACTGACCTCTTTGCTTCCACCGCTGACCTGTGCTGCTTCTGCTTAGCTATCTTACTGCTCTCACAGGGCTGTATCTGGGGGTCCAGCGGAAATAATGCTGTTTTGTGCCCAAGTGTGATGTTGTCATGTTACAGAATTACATGCCTATGATTTTGTAATAAAAAAATTGGTGCAGATTACCAGGTGGTACGAAGGGGGCGTTATTGGTGCCATTATTTGCGCCTGTAATTAGTGAAGCTAGCTGCGTGCGAGATCCGTTCTGCTATTCCCTTTACTTTTGTGTATATTAGAAATGTTCCACAATAAAAAGATAATAAACATAAAATGAAAAATGGACTCTTTAAAAATGTTTTTAGAATTATCATTGAGTAGAACTTCTTTAATGTTATTATTTTTATTGTTGTATCTTATACAAATATATATATTCTGCTTAGAAAAGGAAACTGAACCTGTGGTTGATGTTCAAAATGACAGAGAAATATATTGGCTCAAAAAGTAGCTTTTTGTAACTCAAAGAACCCTAAAATGCAATAGAAGGAAAGATGTGTTTTCTGAATGATAACATTATTACTAAAAAATATAGGAAAGTAGGATTCCTAATAAAATGTTACCGTCTGACCACTTCACACAACACTTGACACATCTGTGATCAAATGATACCTAGGGGACTGATTAATGTTGGACAACTCTTTCTCCCTGTTGTTTTTCCAGGGGCCGATTCTCTATAGTAAAGAAATGCATTCACAAAGCTACCCGCAAAGATGTGGCTGTGAAATTCGTTAGCAAGAAAATGAAGAAGAAAGAGCAGGCTGCCCATGAGGCCGCCCTGCTTCAGCACCTGCAGCACCCCCAGTACATCACTCTCCACGACACCTATGAGTCCCCCACATCCTACATACTGATTTTGGAACTGTAAGTACAGAGGTTGTCCTTCTAAGGTGGTCCCCATCCGTTGAGTTATCTCTTGCCCACAATTAATGGGAAAGGCAGCTACCTCTTATACCAGGTCTTACAGTTTATGAAATGCTGCATGTAACATGTCCTCTCTCCCCCATGTTATAATAAATGTTGTCTTTATAGAGTAGGAAATTAAGAATAAGGAAAGTTCTTAAAACTAGCTCCTTAAGATTAGGAAGTGGAGAAGGTGGGACTTGAACCCGTCTCTCTCTCACTCCAGTTTTCAATTTCTTTCCATTATGGACTCTCTTCCATTATGGCTGGGAAGGTGGTTCGGAAGAGCTTATGGACAGTAGGCTGATTGAGAAGGTGAGGTTGAGATTGAAGAGAGAGCTCTTTACATCAACCTACTGCCATGGCAGCCCCCATCTTCCACCAAGAGAAATTCCTTGTAGGGGAGAACCTGGCCTTCAAAACATTCCAGTCATTCTGAATTTTCTGCAGACTTGGGCAAACATATATTTGGCTTCTACATAGAAGAGATAAAGGATTAAGGTCATGCACCCCACCATCACCCTAGGCTAAGAACAGACAGCATCCTCTGTGGTTAGAGAAATCTTACAGAGGCTAAAGGTAACAGCGTTTTCAGATGTAATAGACATAATACAGACATGTTATCAGATTGGTGATAATGAGGCCTTTAGCCTAGGTGGGAGACATGTCTCCACGGAAGATCAGTGTTGAGTCTGGTTCCGCAGGAGCCAGTATTCTGTAGAGCAGCACCTGCACTGTCTGCCTTTCAATTTCATTTCAGTCTTGCTCTTGTGTGCTTGTTAGTCTAAGTGTGTGGAAGGGGCCTATGAAGCAGTAACTTGGTATAAATTTGTTTATAACAAAAAAGGAAGCTAAAATGCAAACAACTTTGGCTACATTTTTAAATAGGTTAAAAAAAAAAAAACAGAAGAGGGGATAAAAGCAGCATTGTTAGCATGTTACTTGACTTTACATAGCTCCGTAGCAGTTGGTAGTTTCTTCCCTGGCCCTTAAAAAACAGACTGACAATCTTTCAGAGCCTAACCTGTTTACTGGAAGCTTCCTAACTCAAAAGGCAGAGTCCGTTGCCAGGGAACTGCCCTTGTCTACAAGTGACAACATTGGTGCCTGGGTTCCAATTAAAATGCTCTGTCACTGCGTGCCAGGATGGTTCAGCAGACACAGACCTTTGCCCCTTATGACTTGCTGACTGCTGTTCCAAGGGAAGGTGTGAATTATCTCATCAGTCTGCCATAGCGTGATGGGAGGAAGCCGTTTGTGGAGCGAGGAATGTGGCCTCACATCCCAGCTCTGTGATTTGAAGCGGAATACTTAGTTTCCTAGACTCTGGGGTCCTCATCTGTGAAGACTGAAGAATTTCTCCAACATCTCAGAGATGTTGTGGATTGATGAATATTGGGTCAAACCAGTTTAGCAAACATATCCTGAGTGCTCACCGTGCACCAGCCCTTGTGCACACCGGGGCAAGGGTTGGGAACAAGGGTGAAAAGGTACAGTTTTTGCCTTTGAGGAGTTATAAGGAGAAATACAAGTAGATAAATGGATGATTTCAACACAGCATGGAAAATACTAAGAAATAAATGCATGCCTTGGAGAGGGATGCTGCGAATTCTCAGCATTTTAACATTTGTTAAAAGTTGGACTTGAGATTCAGGGACACTGTGACTGCGGCCTCCTCTTGGTAGTCACCAGACTTCCTGATAGAACTCTTCCCTACTAAGCAATGGAGATTCTGATTCCCTGGTCTAAGGTGGGACGTGGGCATCTGCATTGTCCAAAAGCCTCTGACCTTGGAGCAGTGTTACTATTCACTTCTTCCTTAATTAATCACTCCAAGAAGTTCAAGGGCAACTGTTTAACACACCCAGTCTTACTCAGTCCAGTCTGACCACTCCTACCCTATTCTGCCAGGTCAGAGAAAGCACACCACATCTGTAAATATATTTATTTTAGTTCTGAGTGTTACACTAACTTTGAGCTCTAAGTAAAATAAGCATGTGTTGCAACTTGATTTTGTTTCTTTCTTTCTTTTTTACTTTTATTATTATTTAATTTATTTTATTTATTTATTTATTTTTGGCCAGGGCTGGGTTTGAACCCACCACCTCCGGTATATGGGGCTGGTGCCCTACCCCTTTGAGCCACAGGCACTGCCCTGATTTTCATTTGTAACAGGAAGTAAGGGAGATCTTAGAGATCCCACTGGTCTGTACACATGTTATTCTGTTTCTTCACAAACATACTCCCTCTGCCTTTTCCTCCCTGCTTTCAGGATGGACGATGGCCGGCTCTTAGATTACCTTATGAATCATGATGAGCTGATGGAGGAGAAAGTAGCTTTCTACATCCGAGACATCATGGAAGCTCTGCAGTACCTTCACAACTGCAGGGTTGCACATTTGGACATAAAGGTAATAAATAGCAATGTGGGTTGGGCACTGTGGCTCACGGCTATAATCCCAGCACTTTGGGAGGCCAAAGCAGGTGGATCTCCAGAGCTCAGGAGTTTGAGACCAGCCTGAGCAAGAGTGAAGCCCCATCTCTACTAAAAATAGAAAAAAAAAAAAAAAAAAAAAAGACAGCTGGGCATTGTGGTGGACACCTGTAGTCCCAGCTACTCAGGAGGCTAAGGCAAGAGGATCATGTGAGCCCAAGAATTTAAGATTGCTGTGAGCTAGGACATGACAGCACTCTACAGAGGGGGACTGAGTGAGACTGTGTCTCTAAATAAGTAAATAAAATAGCAACATTTGCAGGGAAACAGCTAAATCCAACCTCTGAGGAATATAAATTTGAATTCATTTTATTTACTTAAATTAGAATCCTTATGACTAACAAACAGAAACTAGGTTGTCACATGATTTAAGTACATGTTCATGAGTTAGTGAGAACATATCAGAGTGACAGTGACATCTGGTGTGAGAGGAGGGAGGGAAGATTACCTACCCAATCTAACTTCATAGGAGACAGCCAATAAATGTCAACTTCTCTTTCCTGCTGCTCAAAAGGGAGACCCTATTCTCCAAACGAGTAATTTATTCTTTTCTGGATTTAATGCAAAAGCAAAGGGTAGTTAAGAAGCCCCGGTGTCCGATGTCACACAACTTCTCTGAAGTAGCACCCAAACCCAAGAGTGTAGCCAGTTCAGGCTGACAGTTTGAAGCCTCCTCAGCACTCGCACAGGGAGTTTTCCGTGTGTGGTGGGCTACAGCAGGGTTGTGTTTAACTAACAGGGTCCTACTGATTGTCGAAGCAGAGAATTAACTTCCCTTCTCTTTTCCCTGCCTCCTCGGGTCTCTGCAGCCTGAAAACCTGCTCATCGACCTGCGGATTCCAGTGCCTCGAGTGAAGCTCATTGACTTAGAGGATGCTGTGCAGATCTCGGGTCACTTCCACATCCACCACCTCCTGGGGAACCCCGAGTTTGCTGCCCCAGAAGTGATCCAAGGCATCCCCGTCTCCCTGGGCACAGACATCTGGAGCATCGGGGTCCTGACGTACGTCATGCTGAGCGGGGTCTCACCCTTCCTGGATGAGAGCAAGGAGGAGACCTGCATCAATGTCTGCAGGGTGGACTTCAGCTTTCCCCATGAATACTTCTGCAGCGTGAGCAATGCTGCCAGGGATTTCATCAATGTCATCCTACAGGAGGACTTTCGGAGGCGCCCCACAGCGGCCACTTGCCTACAGCATCCATGGCTGCAGCCCCACAATGGCAGCTACTCCAAGATCCCCCTGGACACCTCCCGCCTGGCGTGCTTCATAGAACGCCGCAAGCACCAGAATGACGTGCGGCCTGTTCCCAACGTCAAGAGCTACATCGTCAACCGCGTGAACCAGGGGACGTAGCCATCCCCCGCCCCGAGGTTTCACATAGAGGGGCAGTGTGAACCAAAGCGAGACTGAATGTGTCTGTAAATACTTGTGTTCGTTATTTCCCTCCGCGTGGGTCTCTGGATTGAGAAGATGTAAAGATGTACCTCTTAAACCTCTTCAGTGGTTATTCAGGGTCTGAGCAGCAGTAAAACGTCACCCTAGTCCAGGGGCTTTCCAGAAGGTCATTCTGAGGAAATAAAGATGCAAAGAGCCGCAGAAAGTATTGAAAAGAAGGGCAAGCATCAGAAGAATATTAGCTGTTGTAAAGTTTTAAGTGTATGTTCTAAAATCAGTGGTTAACTGGGAAAACCTTTAGCTCTCTGTAGTGAGTACGAAAGGTTTCCACCTTTGCTGGAATTTTAAGCAAAAAGTTCTATTTAACAGAGATGTCACATATGTCCACCATTCTGGTTTAGATAATTATAGTTTCTTAACAGGATACATATACACATACAGTTTAATATATCCCATGCAGGTTTCAGAGTTTTATAATACAGAGATATATATTAAATCAATCATAAGTAACTTTGAGTGCTCCAGTTAAGACAGTAATTTATTTATCGAAACATTATATTGTTTTGACTAAGCACAATTAGATGACAAGTTTTTTAGAGCATTTTATAAATCTTGTATAGAATCTTTTACCAGAACCTGTGCTTTACGAGAAAGCAATGTTACCTTTGGCAATCTGAATGAGAAGATTTTATTCTGTCCGTCACAGGTTATTTGGTTAAGATAGGTTCTGTCTACGAAACGCTACTCCTAAACACAGTTCAGAGTTCATCTGGCAAGAAATCCTGCCAGGAAATAAGTTCAACTACCGTAGGAGTTGTGGGGCTAAATGTGTCTACACCTGGTTAGAAATAGGTAAATGAATACAACAGGTTCATACAAAAGGGCAAATAAAAAACTACAGTTGCTACGACAAGGTACCATGACTTTCTGATTTCTTCTACACCTGTAGAATACAGTCAGAAAGTTGGCCTGCTTTATTTCTAACTCCTTGTTGAAGCTAAGGGGTGCTTACCAAAAGGAGGCAGCCATTTAGGCCTTTTAAAGGCCTGGTCCTAAGTCCTTTTTAAAGCCATGGAGCAAAACCTGATACATGACTCTAACAGAGCATTGAGTTTTAACTCAGCTTGCAATACCTATCACCACTCAGCTGCCGATATTTCTCTGGACTAGAAGGACTTTACTGTACTTTGAGGCCGATGCTGCTTTCTGGTGTATATTCTTCACACAAGATTATTATTAATTGCCGTTTTTCCCTCTGATGGAAAAGAAATTAAACCTGGGCATTTCATGGTTTTTCTTTTTGTTTGTTTTGGGGGGGGTGGGGAGTTTTTATTTTTTGTGTTTGCACAGGATCCATTCTTTGTTTTCCAGAATGTGTTTTGAAGATTGCTATTTTGCAAATAATACTTTAAAAAATGTAACTCCAGTGTTTGTTGAAATCAGGTTTAATGGCGTTGCTTCTCTCCTACAATGGGGTTGGGAAAATAAAATTGTGCCACACAGAAGTGCAAGCAGAGAATTTATGAAGGCTAACTAGAACCGCAACCCTATTTCAATGAAAAAGCTATGGTGGAAACTAAGCCTGAACTTTTATACATAAAAAACATTTATCTCACAGTGGATATGTAAAGTGAAAAATACTTATCATTCTTTTCCATTGGTTTTGAAGTCAGCTTCCTCATCCACCCTCCACCTCATCCCATCCAAGAATCTAGATTAATAAATGAATAGGAAGTATAAGCAATAAGACTAAATAGCACTTAGTATTTTCGGAATTAACCAAATATGTGGAAACTGACTCTGACTGCATTTGTTCCCTAGTTTCTAAGTGGCCCTGGGTCATCGAGCCTCCCTCTCTCAGATCTCTGGACTCATCTGCCATAATTGTCATTTGATCCTTTATGTATGTACAAATACTATGTGATACAATATTTAAAAATTTTAACATATTTACTAAAAACTCTTTTAGTAAACATGTCCTCGTTATGGTATACAGCAGGAAAGGGGACAGCCTGGTCCTTAGGGGTGGTGTTGGGATAGGCTGCCGGCTCTGGGAATCCCAGTGACCATAGATACGGCACGTGCTGTTCCATCCACGACTCATGACTTGAATGGAGAGCTCTCTGCGGAGTCATTTTGAATTTTTATGAGTTGAGTTTCTGCTCTAAAGGGACAAGGGAACAGACTGTGGCAGGAGGGCATGATTGAAATTGTGCTGTGGGGGAGGCACGGCCTGATGGGGACAGAATGTTGGAACTCAAGCTTTTGTGTCAGCTTTTACATCACAGCTGGGATGATCCAGATGTGGGGCTGGAGGGAATCCCCTTAAGTACATGTGTTGAGGAAGTGAACGGACAGGAGAGGAGGGATGTAGAAGAGTAGTATAATTTTGTTAACTGGAGCCAAAGTACGATCATTAGAATAGAAGGAACTTAACAGAGGCCCTAAGAGAAAGTGAGTATATTTTATATAGTTTGATAACTGAAGAAAACTAATAGGGAAGCTCCCTGTCTGCAAAGCTCCTGTTCCTTTCCAACAGGGATAAGATATTCACTTGGTCCAAGAATTCCTCATGGCAAGCTGGAAATAACAAGGAATCCCAGAAGATGGGGCTGGCAAATGTACTTTAGGTTTCTCTATAGGCAACGTGTGTGAGGAAAGAGAAGGATCAGAAATGCTTTGTCCCTGTTTTGGCAGAGTACTTGGTAATAGAGAAGAGGGGAAGAAAGAGAGAATAGTCCACCTCCACTGTAATTATGGTAGTTCTTAGTGGGAGCGAACTTCCTGTTAAATGGAAAAAACAAATAATGGTCAAAGTCACAGGTTTCTTGCTTGGCTTCTATTCATTGCATAGGGTTTGGGTTTGTTTTGCTGTGCTTTGTAAGGATGGATGCAGAAAGAAAGAAAAGATCAGGGACAACCCATGGTAACTTTTCAGAAGTATAGTGATTTCCTGTATCTCTTACATTTGTTTCAAATTAAATAGATTTACGTAGAGCTAAATGTGGTAAAAATTTTTTAAGAAAAAAAATTGTTGAAGGTGTCCTTCAGGTCTGTCTCAGCCATAAACGATTTTAGGGGAAACAGAGGAAACAGAGGAGAGAGTTGGCTTCACAGAGCCTTTACAAACAGTAGTGCCTTTCGGGGAGGGTGGGAGATGACAAAGTCCACTGCATTTAGGTTCGCTGATCCTGCAGCATTTTACTTCATTCCAAAACATCTTTAAATGAAAACATCTGAAGGTAGGGTGGGACCAGGAGTTCTTGAGTTTCAACCTCAGCTACTCCTGATTCATCTTTTCGTACAGAAAGTCTTTGTGCTTTCCTGCCCCAAATGTCCCATTGGTAAAAAGGGAGTTGTGGGGAGGAGACAAGGGGAGGACATTAATCTCACGGGAATGCTGAGAAATAACCTTGGTGGAGACATCTATAAAAGACTTTGACTTTTTAAAGTGCTACACACTGCCAGTGCTAAGAATTTTATCGAGAGTAACTTCGAACATTCCAGATTTTCAATATTTGTATCTTTCAAATACCGGTTACAAACTCATAAGATTAAATCCTGTAAATTGCTTTCAATTGGAAGTACTAGGTGCTCTTTGTCTAAATGTTAGTTAGTCTTAGCCTATCATTTTGATCATTCAAGAGCTTGTCTACAGAAAAGGGTTAGGAAAGCTGATGTAGTCTGACATTCATAAACTGTTTTCTCCAGTGTTTCTTACGGCAGATGCAGAGAGTGAGACGTCCTCCAGTGTAACCGCCACCTTCCCTTCTCAAGCTTTGTGCTCTGGAAAAAACGAACAGAGCCACTTTCCTCACTGGGAGGGCAGAAGTGAGAACAGAACACCTCCCCGTGATGACAATTCACTTTTCACAGTCTCATGGGAATCTGTCAGAAGAGGCAAATTAAATGCACAGAAACGAATTGGACTGTTAGTTTTTGGAGGGAAAACCTTGAATGTTTTTTTAAAGATAGTTAAGTCTTTTGAGAGTAGCGTATTTGCTGTTCCATCACCTCCATGATTTAGTACCTATGAGTTACTCATTACTTTTTTTTTTCTTTTTTTGCCTCTATGGAAGAGCATGGGAATTTAGATTTGTGAGAATATGAGGGAGCAAATATAATATAAACTAAATGGTGGTTATTTCTGTGCATTAACTAGAACTTTGTCCCATGCATTTGATAGAGGAGGAAGCATTTTGAATATAAGGGGTTTCTGTAACAGAGGGAGAGTGCAAGCTCACCATTGCCTTATTCTGAGTGGCTGGTGAGTTGTACTGAATGCGTTGTAAGGAATGTAAACCTTATTTCCTTCTCTCCAGGGTACCAGGTCTGTTGAGTCTGGGTTAGGCAAACACAGTCTATGAGCGTTCAGTGGATTTATTTGTAAAACTGCATCAGGATTTTTCTTCGCTGTTTAAAGTCCAGGGATCATTTGGGCATGAATGACTAAACCCGCGGTGGGCTTAGGGAAGTCAGCGCTCATACATGCTCCATCAAGATAAGGAAGCTACTATATTCATATTTATTTTCTAAAACAGATAAGGCTCTCAGTTGTTTCATTAATTCCAGAAGGTTAAAAGGGGATGAAATTTGTTCATAGCACTAGTTATTTTTACTAGGAAATATTATTCATGTGAAGTTTGCTCTTTTGGGGACAGACTCTCTGTTGCCTAGCTAGAGTGCTGTGGCCTCAGCCTAGCTCACAGCAACCTTAAACTACTGGGTTCAAGAAATCCTCCTGCCTCAGCCTCCCAAGTAGCTGGGACTACAGGAAACTGCCACAAGAGCCGGTTAATTTTCTATTTTCAGTAGAGATAGGGTCTCACGCTTGCTCAGGTGGGTCTTGAACTCCTGAGCTCTGGCGATCCTCCCACCTCAACCCCAGAGAGTGCTAGGATTACAGGAGTGGGCCACCATCCCTGGCCTCCACATGAGAAATTTATACAATTGTAGAACTCAGAAACATCATGGGGTCATATTTTCTATGAAAGGCATTTCTTCCTCATTTTTAGTGCATAGACAGGAGAGGGGAAAAAGCAATCACTCTGAAACAATTTTTCATTTTTAAGGGACATTACAGAAAGCCTGAAATACTCACAGGCTACTGTGTTTTCCTGTCCGCCTACTTGCTGGGAGACTCTAAAATGTGGTCAGATTTAGTTTTTATTCAAACGATGGAGATAATGATCTAATTGGACAACTTGTTTGAGATAGTGAGGTAAGCTGAGAAAGGGGGGAGTGGAGGGAAAAGTACAAATAACAACTCTTGGAATGCCAGTTCCTGAGTTTTATTTTAACCAAGCTAATTTGCTAGCCCAGGAATAGCCAGCTTAGGAGCTCCATCAACACATGGCTTTCATCAAGAACTGAATTCATGTTGGAGTATCATGGAGACTGTTACCGTGACCTCAAAGAGTGTGGCTATGAATTTGAAGTGAACATACATCTTCTCTTACTAACTTAAGCCATATCTGTCATTTCTCTGTTTGATTTTTGACCCTGGTGCTTTTACCTCTGTTTCTGCCAAACTCCAGCCTACTCTATGGGGAAAGTGAGTAAAACTAGTAGGACAAATATGAAGACTGTGAAAAAACTAAACATACTCTTCAGAATGTGATCATATTCAAAGAACAGTAGTAATCAAAGTGCAAACTGTTGGAAAATACAGATATATGTACTTCTGTACATGTATATAGTGTATAATATGTATGTATATGTTATTGCTCATATGCAGAAATCTATCCATTTGCAGACAGCCCAGGTGGGTCAATATTTCTATTGGAAAACCATTTAAGGCCATTCAAAACCATTAGGGCTAATTTGTGGAGACCAATTCTACTCACTTGGGAACTCATTTGCCATCTTTTGAAGTTGACAGAGCAAGTGTGAAACCTAATAGGGCCATCATTTAGGTTGAATTTATTTGAATTATTGAATATTTATTTATTTGAATTATTAATAGTTGGTTTGCCAACTTATTGGCATCTCTTGGTTTTGAGTGACCCCTGCCCCCTCAAGTCTTTTTGAGAAGTTGGGGTGGGCTTCTCTGGCCATGCAGATAAAGGGCCTTATCCATAAGTGGACAGGTTTCCCCATAGGGACCATGACACATATACATATAAATACATACTTCCATCAGGCTTGTAACAGTTGATTTAAAATCACTCCACAGTATTGATAAATAGCTCTATATTTTCAAGGTGCAGAAGAATTCCACAGCCTTAATTATTTCAGTGTCTTGCTGGTCTGCCTTAAGTGTATCTTCTGGGTTTTTGGTTGTTGTATTATTTTTAAATTTTTCTGCAGTTGTTCATTTTGTATGCACACAATGTCGTTTTGTAAAGGTAGGTTGTAAATATTTTATTTGTAAGTCAAAATCACTCATGTGTAATGTTGTAAAGTGATGACCTGCTGTCTTGTTATTACTACAGTAAATGTTATAAGTTATGGATGAAACTTCAAAATGTACATCTCACATGTTATGCATTCCTATAAATATACTATATTAAAGATACTATATCTGGTTGTCCTTCTTTTTCCTAATTAAGACCTTTGTTCAAAGAAAAGAGTAATTTTTTCCTCTCTTCCCCCAAATCTATGAAAGCCTTTGACAAAGCAAGAGTATCTCATTATCACTTGCATTTTAGAAAGCAACAATGTCCTAAACCATGTCTCTATCCAAAAACACCAAGGAAGTCTCAGGTTATTAATTTCATTCTGGTGTTTTCCATGGCAACATTGTTAGAATGATGGCACTTGGCTGGCTCTAACATAGGTACCCATTCTGGTGTGGACCCTAGGAATCTGGGTTAGCCTATGCAGTTACCATCAGGCTTCCAAAGTCTGCATGAGCCATCCAAATGCCAGTGAGGCTGACTCACAGTACACTATCAATTAGCCAGAGTATTACAGATCAAAGTGTTTTGATTAGCCTACTTTGCCAATGAGGACCAAAATGTTTTAACATTTGGCTTCCATTTTATCAAGATTTTATTGCATTCATTTATAATGAGAAACACCTGTCAAAAGCATGCACTCTTCACATTGGTCATTCAGCATAATCTCTTTAGAGGAAAAACAGATGATAAAGAAATACAGAAATGAAACAGGATCAGTTTGATGAATTAGTCATCATGAGTCCTATGATTTTTTTTTTGTTGTTGTTGTTCATTTGTTTTTAAAACAGAGTCTTACTCTGTTGCCCAGTCTAGAGTTCAGTGGCCTCAGTCTAGCTTATAGCAACCTCAGACATATGGGTTCATTAGCTCCTCCTACTTCAGCCTCCCAAATAGCTGGAACTATGGACACCTGTCACAACAGCTGGAACTATTGGCACCCGCCACAATAGCCAGCTAATTTTTTTTTTTTTAATTTTTAGTAAAGACGGGTTCTTGTTCTTACTCAGACAAGTCTTGAACTCCTGAGTTCAAGGGATCCTCCTGCCTCTGCCTCCCAGAATGCTAGGATTATAGGTGTGTGACACTGCATCCTGCCCCTGTGAGTTTTTGTTTTGTTTTGAGATCCAGAATTTGTATGTGTTAATATTTTACCATCTATGTAGCTTATTATGCACATTTATAATTAACATATCATTTAATACCGACAAATTCTTATAAAGTAACTTATATTATTTGAAGTAAATACAGATGAGGGAGAACTTAAATATCTGTGTTTGTTCCAGAGTGTCTGTGTCTCTATAATATACATCAAACAATAATATAATTTAAAAACCGTACCCTAGCTTGTATTTTTTTGAGAAGTAGTTTAAAAGATTGGCCAATGGGAGGGATTAAAGATGGCGGCTGAGTAACAGCTTCCCTGTAACTGGGCCTGGCGAATCTGGGGAGACAAGACTCCAGACATCTCTTGCCGGTGGGATCTGCCTACAATCATCCCTTTGAGGACACAGAGAGCCAGCA
>CAUYPK010128396.1:0-25224 GCA_963574355.1 Loris lydekkerianus
GGAGTTGCTGCTCTGATGTGGGTCTCAGTTCTGCTCTACTTTCTCCCTGGCTGTCTTGCTGCAGCTCAGGTCTCCAGTCCTCAGAGTGAGGGCGGGGTGGGAGAGCGCCAGGAGCCCTGGGCTGCGGGCAACGAGCACACTCAGTTCTGCTCGGCTTTTTGTCCAGCTTCCCCACCGTTGCTCAGGCCTCCAGATCCCAAAGAGGGGTGAGGGGAGGAGCGCCAGGTGCTGGGAGTCACTGGCAGCGAGTACACTCAGTTCCATTCAGCCTTCTGCCCAGCCACCCCTCCAGCGCTCAGGCCTCCAGATTCCAGAGTAAGGGGAGCGGGGGAGTGCCAGGAGCTGGGAGTCATGACAGCAAGCCCATTCAGTTCCATTCAGCTTTCTGCCCAGCTCCCCATCCACTCAGGCCTCCAGATCCCAGAGTGGGGGGAGGGAAGGTGCCAGGAGCTAGGAGTCACTGGCAGCGAGCGCTGTTCAGCTTTCTGCCCAGCCGCCCCGCTGGCCCTAAGGCCTCCAGATCCCAGAGTGAGAGGAGCGGGAGAGTGCCAGAAGCTGGGAGTCACGGCAACAAGCACACTCACTTATGCCCAGCTGCTCGCTGGTGCTCAGACCTCCAGATTCCAGAGTGAGGGGAGCAGGGGAGCAGCCAGGAGCTGGAAGTCATGGCAGCCATCGCATTCAGTTCTGTTCAGCTTTCTGCCCAGCGGCCCGGCTGCTCAGGCCTCCAGATCCCAGAGTGGGGGGAGAGGAGATGCTCCAGGAGCTGGGAATCACTGGCAGCCAGTGCTGTTCAGCTTTCTGCCCAGCCACCCCACCGGGGCTAAGGCCTCCAGATCCCAGAGTGAGGGGAGTGGGAGAGCACCAGGACCTGGGAGTCACGGCAGCAAGTGCATTCAGTTCTGTTCAGCTTTCTGCCTGATTATATTGCTGCCCAAGGGGGGGTGGGAGTTCAGAGTTGGAGGCCAAGATTATCTACAGTTTTATAGAATTTTATGCCTGTTATGAGAATGCCCTGGCACCTAGTAGAGGAGGTAGGTCCAGATTTTAGTAGGTCTCTCCCGTGGTGTGTAGTGGGAGGGCCTTTGATTTCTACCCCTTTGTCTGTGGGGTTCTTAATCCAATCTGATGGGGGAGGGGGGACTCCAGTCCACTCGGTGATGGGTTTTGTACCTTTTGTTTGTGTCCTTGTGGTCGCAGCTCTCCTCAGCGGGGTTGATATGCATTCTTCAACTTTCTCTCTTGATGCTGCTCAAATCCATCAGGTTACTTGCTAAATTTTCATCCCTTAACTCTCCTTCAGGACAGGAGCCTCTGTGGGAAGCTGGCTTCAGTCCACCATCTTGTCTCCCCTCCTCACCTTGTTTTTTATTGCTGGATTTGGGGATTTTTTATTGTTCTTTCTTTTTGTTGTTGTTATTGTTTTATTTATTAATTAATTTTTTTTTTAGTTATTTATTTTTGGTTTGGTTCTTTGAGCACTGAAATCTTACACCTCACAGGGCATTTTGTTGGTCAGGTCTAAAGAAAGACTGTCTCTCTGGCATATATAAGGACATCTATTGATTAATTCTTGATATTTTCACCTCATAATATTCCCTGCACTTTAACTTTGGAGTTCTTTCCCTTCTTTGGATCTTCACAACTAAGTTCAAAGGTGAGAAGAGTATGATGGACAAGCATTAGGAAGGAGGAAAAACTTGTGCAATCACTAAAAAAAAATGCCATCAAGTTATTTTTAGTTATTTTCAAATATGTGAGTTCAATTGCTCAAAGTTTAGTTGTTGAACAGGATTTGTACATGAACAATAGATGCAATGTGCCACAAGGGCAGCTCACTATGAAATAGAAAACAGCCAACCTATGAGGAGCATTTGCATCATGTCAGGATCTAGGCTCACTACTTTGCATCACAATTTGATCTGCACCACAATTTTATGAACTTTACAATTATTATGCCTATTTTATGGATGAGGAAATTCATATAATAAGATATGCACAAGGTCACAAGGCAAGATATTTTTCTTTGATCCTCAAAGCTATTTTCAAGACAAAATAATCATTTTCCAAGTAATCATCTTCTCAGTTAGTTTTACTTTAGCCTTTGTGTCAACATGAGAAAAAAATTGAATAAGTGTCTGGAAATCAAAAGACCTAGAAATTTTGTCTAATTTTTGTTACTGACTAAATTCCAGATATATTTTATCTTAGGTAAGTAATATAACTCCTAAAATTTTAATTTCTTTTAAAGAAAGGAAGGAAGGCGAGTTCATATCAAAGCTCCTGTGTCAAATTCCTAGGATATTCAAGGAATAGGAAGAGAACTGAGTAATAATAATATAAAAAGATAAAAAGCTTCTATTCACTGGGAGACCATAATATAAGATTTGGACTTAATTTCTCTGAGTTCCTTTAACCATTATTATATTTGTATTGCAAAAGCAAATAAAAATAAATAATTAAGTTGCTATTGTGTAATAGCTTTATTGCAGACTTCCAAACTGTTTTAGTGGGATAAATATGGGCTTTGAACACTATAATTACTGCTATTATTCTAAGAAGATATAAAAACCCAAAATAGTCAAATGAATTTAGAACTAATTTCAAACTCTAGGCACTTAAGTTTGTAGATCTTAAACAGGATAAAAATAGTCTTATTTATTATTTTTGTTTCAAAAGCCTCAGAATGTTCCATATTCAATGTTGCACTGCCTTTACAAACTTTGAATATGAAAAAATGAGGAATTACATCACCACAGCATACATTTTACCTTCATGTGAATTTCATTTACTGTATTATTTTTTTCTTTTTTAAGACAGAGTTTCACTCTGTCACCCTGGGTAGAGTGCTGTCGCATCATTGACCACAGCAACCTCAAACTCTTGGGCTCAAGTGACCCTCTTGCCTCAACCTCCCAAGTAGCTTGGACTATAAGTGCCCATCACAGTGCCAGGCTTAACTATACAACTATATTCTCTTTTTATTTTTGCACCTTGCTAACTTATGCAACTTTTTAAAATTGCAATGATATAGATAGTAAATTCATACAATGTGGTTTCAAAATTTCAAAATAATTTGGCTTTTTTTTTTTTTTTTTGAGACAGAGTCTCAGTTTGTTGCTCAGGCTACAGTGTCATGGTGTCAGTCTTGTTCACAGTAACTTCAGCATCCAGATTCAAGTGACACCCCTGCCTCAGCCCCTCGAGTAGCTGGGACTACAGATACCCACCTCAATGCCTAGTTTTTCTATTTTTAGTAGAGATGAGGTCTCATTCTTTGCTTAGGCTGGTCTCCAGCTGCAGGGCTCAAGCAATCGTCCTGCCTCGGCCTCCCACAATGCTAGGATTACTGGTGGTAGACACTGCATCAGGCTGCTATATATTGTTAAAATAGTTGTGAAAGCTGAAATATTCTGTCATCCTGTCAAACTCTGCATTTGTTTAGCTAATCATAACGCATATTAAGGTCTTTCTTGTTTATTATTGTTTTAGATTTTTGTTGCACTAGTTACCTTGATTTAGATCCTTCAAAGTTATATATCTAGTTTTTAGCCCCTGGAGTCTAAACTTGTTTATTGAATATTCACAGACATCCACAGTCTGATGATGTTCATTGAACTCATCTAATATTTTATTTACTGCAAATATAACTCTTCTACTTTAGCTAGATTCATAATCCATATACTTAAAATGTGGATTACATTTTCTATGAAAGGTTTTCTCATTGGTCTCATTAATTGTTCATTCAATAATTATTCATGTATTCATTCTATAAATATCTGTTGAGCATCAACTGTGACAAGGATTGTATTTCTTCACACATGAAATTTACATTTCAGTAGGTAATATTGAATAGGATGTTTAATCTTTGCCACGTTGAGATGCACATGGAAAATGAAAACAGAGACACCTAGATTTTATAATGTCATTGTTATAGTTTGTAGGGGACATAAATATGCTCACAATGTTAGCAAGATAAAGATTGAAACTCATAATGAACTTTAAGGTAGAGATGCAAAATGGTGAGTAAGGAACACTCAGAGAGTACTGAAATGATCACGGCAGGCTTTGTGATGGAAATAGAATATAAGGTAAAACTCGAAGGATAATTAAAGAGATAGGCTGGTAAAGGGTGTAGGTGAGATAATCTCAAAACTTTAAATTCTAAATTTTGGAAGGCTGCATAGATTATGTTGCTATTCATGGAGAGCAAGCAAAAGAGAAGGAGCTCATTTAAAAATGAAGATGACATTTTTTCCTTTTAACAGATGGAACTCAATGTCACTGTCATATCTAGTTGGTGGCTAACTGTATGACTAGTGAGGCAGCTCTGTGCTCTAAACCCCCATTGCTTTACACAAGATGAACATAATTATGAGATTGATTTCTTAGGATTGTTGTGAAAGTTAAATGGGAAAATATATGTAAAACCCTTCATAGGCCTGAAATATGTTTATTGGATAGCTTAAGCCATAACTCTTCAATATTTGAAATGTTCTTCAAATGAACATTTCTATGTCAACTTAAATCCCTTTGAAAAAATTTGGGACTTAGATTTTCAAAAATCATTTACTTCTTTTTTCACAGTGTTTAAAATTTTGTTCTCAAATTTTATGTATTATTGTGGTTTCATTACCAAATAATTATGTTGAAGATGTATGATCAGCCATTATTTCCAACCATCTAACTATATTAATTATGAATTTTAATTACATTTTATTATATACCTATATCAGTATAATATCAGGTTAGAAAATCTCAAAAATATGTTCTGTGTTTATGAATTTTATCACTAGATGTGACACTGAACACTGCTATATAGCCTTTGTAGATAATATTTTTTTTTTTTTAATCTTAAAACTATGTAATCAGAAGAACTCTTTCAATTTTATTTTGTATGGCTTTTTTATAACACAGCATTTTTTTTTTTTTCTATTTTTCTCATGAAAGATATTGAGGATTGGCAGCGCTTGTGGCTCAGTGGGTAGGGCACCAGCCCCATATGCTGAGGGTGGTGGGTTCAAACCTGGTCTCAGACAAACTGCAAAAAAAAAAAAAAAAAAAAAATAGCCGGGTGCTGTGGCAGGCGCATGTAGTCACAGCTACTCAGTAGGCTGAGGCAAGAAAATCGCTTAAGCCCAGGAATTGGAGGTTTCTGTGAGCTGTGACGCCATAGCACTTCACTGCAGGCAATAAAGGGAGAGTCTGTCTCTATAAAAAAAAAAAAAAAAAAGAGATATTGATTGCTCTTTTTCATTGTTTGAATCTCCTTGATACAGTTGGAAGAAATAAAATTAAGGTAATTTTCAGCAACTGGATTGGGCAAGTTTGCTGGATTTTCTTTATATCTTTTCAAATCTTTATTCATCAATTTTTCTTTTGCCTCTGTGCACACACAAATATAGCTATTGCTCGTGCATTCATTCTTGCTTTTCGTTTCTTTCTCTCTCTTTTTTTTATTATTTCAGGTTAATTGAGGGTACAAATAATTAGATTGCACTGTTTGCATTTGTTTGGTAAAGTCCCTCTTATAATTGTATCCCACCCCCAAGAGGTGTGCTATACACTGTGACCCCCCACTTCTCTCTCTCCTTCCTTCACTCCACTTCCTGGTTCCCCTGATCTCCACTTTGAATTGAATTGAGTTTATCTTTTGGGGGTCATTGAGTTTTTCTTTTGGGGGTCATGTATTAGAATGTCTATTGGCTTCATATTAGAATTGAGTACATTGGATTCTTGCTTCTCCATTTTTTTTTTTTTTTTTTTTTGAGACAGAGTCTCACTTTGTCACCCTCTGTAAGGTGCTGTAGCATCACAGCTCACAGCAACCTCCAACTCTTGGGCTTAGGTGATTCTCTTGCCTCAGCCTCCCAAGTAGGTGGGACTACTGGGTTCAAACCTGCCACCCTCGGTATATGGGGCCAGAGCCCTACTCACTGAACCACAGGTGCCACCCACTTGCTTCTCCATTCTTTTGATACTTTACTAAGAAGAATGTGTTTCAGTTCTATCCAGGTTAATACAAAAGATCCAAAGTCTCCATCTTTTCAATGGCTGAATAGTATTCCATGTTATACATGTACCACAGCTTGTTAATCTATTCCTGAATTGATGAGCATTTAGTTTGTTTCCACATTTTCATGATTGTAGATTAAGTTTTGATAAACAGTCTACTGCACATTTCCTTCTGATAAAATGATTTTTTTCTTCTGGGTAGATGCCTAGTATCAAATGGGAGGTCTAATTTGAGTTCTTTGAGGATTCTGCATACTTTCTTCAAAAAGGTTGCATTGGTTTGCAGTCCCATAATGTCATTTTTTAAACTAAATTTAATTTAATTTAATTTTTTTATTAAATCATAGCTATGTTCATTAATGCAATCATGGGTACAATGTGCTGATTTTATATACAATTTGCAATATTTTCATCAAAGTGGTTAACATATCCCTCAAGGCATTTTCTTAGTTATTATGTTAAGACATTTATATTCTACATTTAGTACATTTCACATGTACCCTTGTAAGATGCAAGGTAGTTGTGGTCCCACAAATTACCCTCCCTCCATCCGTCCTCCCCTCTCTCCTTTCCTCACCATAATTCTTTTTTAAAAATACTGCTTCCTAGTTTTCTCTCAATAATAAATAGTATAATTTTACTATTACATGGGCTTCTCTGATTCTTTTTTTTTTTTTACGTTGTTCATAAAATCCACTTATAACCTCATGTTTCAGTGCTTTTTTTTTTTTTTTTTACCTACTTGGCACTTACACCTCAACATAATTTCTCTCACATACATGATAATGTCATCTATTGGTTCCATATTTTTGCAGGCTAAATAAACAGCAAGACTTTGGTATGCTTAACATTTATTCCTTTCTACACAAGATGATGAATGCTTACTTAATTGATAAATCCTATGTCAATTTTCTTATCTTTTGCAAATTAATAGCCTGTTAAAATTCAAAATCAAAATCAACTATAGTATATATCTACCTAATAACATTTCCCTGAAAGTAAATGCTACTGTATAACTGCAAATGTGATTTATTACCAATGTCAAATTTTTAGAGAGTTTTTAAAATTTATTTAAAGTAAACTTATTGAATAAAAGCATTCCTAAAAAATAAATATGTTGCAAACCATCTAAATTCATGGCTTTTTGTTATAAAGACGAGGGTATCTTCAATGGTATAATCCTTCCAGACTGGGATTATTATTATTTTTTTTTTTTTTTAGGTTTTTCCCCCATAGCATTTGCCATCCTTTCCAGAGAATGTTTATAATGAGCCTTAATATTCCTATGACCCCAATGTAAAGCATGAATTACATATGCTGTGTTTGGGGGCAAGTGAACCACTTTGCTGTCCTTGGCATTAAACTTGTGGGATTCTTGGTGGCCAGGGTCATTGTCCAGCATCCATATAACTTTATAAGCAGTCTCTTATTGGCAAGATACTTCCAGGTTTCAGAGACAAACATTCATCTAATGGATCCAGGGACATCAAAATGTCTTTGTTGTCAAGGCCTTCTTGTACAACCCAAAGACCGGCAGCTAGTATTTGTATTTCCTTTCATGGCTAAGGGGTTAGCAGCTTTATAGACAAAAACAGTCCTGATTGTAAACCTGACTGCATTACACAAAACAAGGGACTGAGCCTATCCCTTTCCACCTTAAATCCTGGGGTTCATTTCTCTTCCTTATTAATAAATGTCTTTCATAGAATTTTCTTGTTGTTATTGTTGTTGCTGTTGTTTTTAATAGAAAATGTTTACACTAAAAACTTGTTCAGGCTAATATTATTTTCCCTCAATGAGTTTCTTAATGGCAGCTTCATGTAAGAACTTATCCATTGCCTCTTGATCCTCAGAAGCTGTTTCTACTATTATAGTGGCATTTAAAAATCTGAATCTCTTTCTAAAATTATCAAACTGTCCTTTGCTGCCATTAAATTCATCAGCTTTAGACCCCTCACTTCCCTTGTGCTTTAAGCTGTTATGTGATGATTATACTTTTTCTCAAATCATAATAGTCTCTATGTATGCCTTACTTATTACATCCTGTACCCACATAAAAGCTACATTTTCAATATGAGATATACAGTATTTTGCAAAAAGTACAAGGTTTTTGTTCCTTCTGGAGGAAATTCAGCAAAAGCTTCAAGAATATTTTTCTTTTCTTTCTTTCTTTTTTTTTTTTTTTTCTTTTTTTGTTGTTTGTTTGTTTGTAGCTTTTGGCTAGGGCTGGGTTTGAACCCACCACCTCCAGTATATGGGGCCGGTGCCCAACTCCTTTGAGCCACAGGTGCTGCCCTTTTTTCTTTTCTTTTCTAAAAAATTATCCTTAAACTGGATTTTTTTTTTCTTTATCATGGCAAAGAGAGAAACCACAGCCACAGATATCAATCTATGGTTCCTATCACACAATTCAACTTTTTGTGGAAACAGTATGTGTTCTCTCTGCTTCTTGAGAAAACTCCAAGCATCGCTAGTGGCACTCTGTATGTGTTCATGGTGTTATTCAATGTTTAACACATTGCCTAAACACATCATAAAATATGTGAGAACCTTAAGAGATCATTTTTTAAGGCAATATACAATTTAATATAGAGACAAAACTGCTATGCAGAGATGATTAGCATCACCTAGCAGTTTCAGGGAATACTTGCAACACTTCAGCTCACCTTAATGGCAACATGAGGTGGCTACACAATTATTACAGTTGTATAGAATGTATTGTAGTTAATTTTATGCACTTACAATTTAATACTGTATCTTTACTTGGGTTTACATTTCTCTCAACTACAAATTACGCTGTGTACATTCTATAAGCATTTCTGTGTGTATGTTTTGACACATTTTAACTTTTCGTAACAGATTTGTGTATGTTTTAAGGTAATAAAAGACAAAAATAGACTAATATATATAAATATTTTTATGAAATACCTTTTATTTTTACCATTAATTTCTAGGCTATGCAGTTCATTACAAATTGTTATAAATCTCTCAAAATTTTCTAATATATTTATTGAAAAAATATTGTGTGTAACTGGACCTTCAGAGATCAAATCTGTTTTGCTCAATGGTCAATTATCTAGGTAATACATGTAAATAAGATGATAAAAATTTTATTTTTTACTTACACTAGGAGTTATATTGACAAAAGTATCTTTATTCTCTAAGCAGGTATCATCTATCAGCTGAGTTTTCTTTTTCACCCATGTAAAAAATGTTAAAAGTATATTTTTATTTAATGTTTGTACTTTAGTCACTTTTGCTTTCTATAAATATGATTTTTCTTTTTAATTTTCAGACTATTATGGGGTGCAGATATATGTATACAGATATATGGGGGTACAGATATTATATAGTTTGCTCTTATATGGCTAAAGTCAGAGTTAAAGGTGTGTCCTTCACCCAGAAAGTATGCAGTATACCTGTGCAATGTACCTGTTGAGCAGGAATTTAATCAGCTCCCTCCCCTGCCTCCCCCTTATTTGAGTTTAATTGAGTTTATCTTCCATGTGGGTATATAGGTGTTGATTAACTAGTTCCAATTTAGTACTGAGTACATGTGGTGTTTGGTTTTCCATTATTGAAATACTTCACTTAGAATAATGGTCCAATATCATCCAAGTTGTTACAAAAGATACAAGATCTCCATCTTTCCATAGTATATATACACCACAATTTATTAATCAGTTCACATATTGAAGGGCACTTGGATTGTGTCTACATCTTTGTGATTGTGAATTGTGCTGCCATAAATAATAAAGTGCAAGTGTCTTTATAATGAAATGATTTTTTCCCCTTTGGATAAATATGTAGTAGTGGGACTATAGGATCAAATGGTAAGTCCACCTTTAGTTCTTTCAGGAATCCCCATTCTACTTTCCATAGAGGTTGTCCTAGTTTGCAGTCTATCTTCTTCTCACGTCCACACCAGAATCTGTTACTTTGGGACTTTATCATGTGAGCCAGTCTCACTGGGGTTAGGTGATATCTCATAGTGGTTTTGATTTACATTTCCCTGATAAATAGAGATAAGGAACATTTTTTCATGTATTTGTTGGTCATCAATCTATATTCTCAAGAAAATTTCTGTTCATTTCTCTCGCCTATTTTAATGGGTTACTTGATCTTGTTGATTTGCTTGAGTTCTTTATAGAGTGTAGTTGTCAGCCCTTTGTCTGGTGTTTAGCATGTAAACATGTTCTCTCATTCTGTAGGCTATCTATCTGCTTTGTTGATTGTGTCCTTGTCTGTGCAGAAACTCTTTAACTTGCTTAAGTCCCATTTATATATTTTTGTTGTTTCTGTAATTGAAAATCAAGTCTTCCTTATAAATTTTTTCTCTGGCTGTATCTATAATAGTTTTTTCTTACACTTTCTGCTAGGATTTTATGCTTTTGCGTCATAGGTTTAAGTTTTTTAACCCTCATGTTTTAATTTTTGGGAGTGGCAAGTTGTACATGTCCTGTTTCAGTTTTTTACGTGTGCCTAACTAGTTCTTTCGGCACCATTTATTGAGTAAGGATCTTTCCTCCAGTGTATGCTTTTGTTTGCTTTGTCAAACATCAGATTGTAATATGAGCATGATTGTATCCCTAGATTCTCTGTTTTGTTCCATAGGTGTATGTCTCTATTTTTAAGCCAACACCAAGCCATTTTAATCACTATAGATTTATAGATTAGCCTGAAGTCTGGTAAAATGATGCCTCATATTTGTTCTTATTTTGTAGGATTGCATTGGTTATTCAGGGTCTTTTCTGATTCCATATGAAGTGTAGAACTAATTTTTTGTTGATATCTGCAAAATATGATACTGGTATTTTAATGGGGATGCATTGAATCTGTAAATCACTTTGAGTAGTATAGACATTTTAACAATGTTGATTCTGACAATCCATGAACATGATTTGTTTTCCCATCTGTTGACAACCTTGCAATTTCTTTTCTGTGTTTTGTATACAACTATGATTTTGCCATTATAATATTGTATAAGAAGGAGCTAGAAGCCCACAATTTATACCTGCTTCTCTAGTTTGTGATTTTTCTAGGAGGTCCATTTTCAGGAGTTATGTAGTCCCCCTCCCAAAAAAAAAAAAAAAAAAAAAAACCATAAACTCCAATTTGCATTCCTGCTAACAGTGTACAAGGGTCCCCCCTTTTCTAGACCACTACCAAAACTTACTTCTTATCTTTTTGTTTCAGTCATAGAAAACCATATAAAGTTTTCTCAAAAAAAAATAAATAATTATCTTATGATCTAGCAATGGCACTTCTGGGTATAAAATGAAATCTATATCTGGAAGAGGTACTTCATGCTCATTGCTGTACTATTCACATATCTGGAAGAGGTACTGCATGCTCATTGCTGTACTATTCACAAATAACTACAATATGGAAACAACCAAAGTGTTCACCAAGACATGAATAAAAATACTGTGGTACAGTACATATAGTAATGGAATCCTATTCAGACATTAAGAAAAAGAGATTCTGCCATCTGTGACATGTATGGACATACAAGACATTATGTGAGGTAAAATAAGCTGGACACAGATAGACAAATAGTGTATAATCTTATTTATATGTGGAGTTTTTAACAGTTCAATTTAAAGAAGCAGAGAGTACAATGGTAGTTGCCAGGAGATAGGGAATAAGGGAAATGGAGAGTTGTTGTCCAAAAGGTACAGGTTATCAGTCATAAGATAAAAAAAATTAGAGTTATAAAGTGCAGCATGTGTAGGTGGTAGAAACATTTATTAATTTGATTGTGGTAATTATTACTCAATGTATCATTACATGAAGTCATACATTATACACTTTAAATACAGTCAATCTTTGACAATTATATACTTTGTAAGAGAAAACTCCAGTCAATATTTCTTTACCGTACCCTGGATATTTAGGTAAAAAATGAGCTTCATAGAGAATCATGCCAGAAGAGTTACCAAAAAAATTTCCTGAATTTTCTGAATTCCAAATAAATTACTGTTTATAAGCATTTTTCTCCTGGATGCAGTCTATATCTTCTTTATCTCTAATGAATTAAACTATTTCCCCCTACTTTTTATAGAAATGAAACTAACCCAAGGATATTGTATGTAATCAGCATTTGCTGGGAATTAGGGGGAAATGTAGGGAGAGTTTAGTACAAACCTCATAAAAAGAAAATAAGGGAAAAAAAGTAACATCAATTATTGACATTTAGGGTTATTTGTTCTGTCTCACTATTACCATAGTGAATTTATTTTTTACCATAGTTTTTTAAACTGTGTTTTCTGAATCCTTTTCCTGACTAGCTTCTCAGCCTTATCCCTTCTCCAGCAGTCCCAAAGCCCAGTTTTTGAATGTCTAGAGAAATTTCAATTTTTCTATTCTTTTTCTCAATCTACCCTTACAAACATGGCTTAGCTTTCTTAAGCAAAATACCTTTTATCATGCTTCAAAACCAATACAAACACATATTTTTGAGATGAAGCTGCCATCTACTCCATCCCCTTTTAGAATCTCTAAAATAATTTGTTTTAATAGCGTATTTCTCTTTGATACACATATCGTGCATTTACGTAATTATTAAAATAACACTTTTTACTATTTTTAGAATTAGTTATTTTTAGTAATATTCATTACTTCTAGAAATGTGTTATTAGAGATTACTTGTGTAAATGTATTAGGTTTTTGTGGGGTTTTTTGGGTTTTTTTTGCAGTTTTTGGCCAGCGCTTGGGTTTGAACCTGCCACCTCCGGTATATGGGGTCAGCACCCTACTCCTTGAGCTACAGGCACCACCCTTAAATGTATTAGATTTTATGTGACAAAACAAGGTAGAATATGAAAAGAAGCTTAATATACATTTTGAATTACTTACTACATATTATAGAAGTCTAATAAAAAACAATAGGATTTCAAATATTAGTTTAAATTTGATGTGTTTCTATTTTCCTTTCTACTAAACTCTAATGAACAAACTTTTAAAAGTGGCTGCCCAACTCCTGAAGGGGAAAAAACAACTTATATGAATGAACTATCACTTCCACATAAGCAAATCATTGACTAAAATAAATTTCTCATTAATTATTGTACCAACTGGAATTAAGGAATTGAGAAATGGAGTCACTTATGAAATGTAAACAGATATTCCATATCTTATTAAACATCTGCCAATATTAACTAGGAATAGCTAATAAACTTTAGTGCCTGGATATTGCTTGCTTCCCTAGCAATTAAATCATGTATGATGCAACTAAAGTGATATGTAGTTTCAGTATCAGAGACATAAACCCAATTGAAGTGTCACTGGGAAGCAGGGAACATTTTTAGAGATTTTACATTTATATCCCAATAGGAAACAAAGCTTTCTAAAACTTTGGTTGTGGTAAAGATAAAACTCAGGAGCATTTTACCTTGTAGTGCATTTCTGAGTTTTGCTCATCGATTGGACCCTGAGATATAAAGGTACACTGTATTGAAAGCCAATCCAGCATAAATATATGAAGCAAAATATTTTTCTTCAGGGAACTTCTGCAGAAAACATAAGAGAATTTAGGGCAATAGGTGAGCTTTATGTGAAGTGTGAAAAATGTAGGTGAATTTTAGGTGGATAAATTTAATCTCCTTCAAAGAAGATTCTTGTTAAGGTACATGATTCAGCCTATGCTTGAGTGAACTTTGGCCAAAGAGACAATCTATGATTTTCAAGTTTGGAAACTGATATTCTAAAACTGAAACCAAAGTTATGGAATCTACTATTCTGTGGATCATCTATCTGCATGCTTTGTCCATTAGTCTATTAGTTATTCATACTGGTACATTTCTGTTAATTTATTTTGATTTTAAAATGCAACTCTTGAAAGAACAAAGACTAGAGCATATGTAGAGAGAAGAGAAATTCCTATTGCTGTAATATCTCTCCCATTTTAAAGTTATCATTTATCATTTAAATCTTCTTATTGGGCATATAAATAAGAGCATCCCTGAAAACTTTTGTTTTTCAGTGTCTCCTTTTCTTGTGCATTTCCTCTTTGTAGAGTTAAGCTGCATTTGTAAAATGTACAGTGACAATTTAAAAACATCAAGTTTATGCATTATTCTGAAGTCTTCACAGTACTAACCCATTTAAATTTCATAATTAATTTATAATATAATTGTTATATTTTCCTATTTTACAGGTGAAGAAAAGAAGACACAGAGTTATGTACATATCTTCAGGTCAAAATTCTACTAATGGAGAAGTGGGGTTCAAAATGGGCAGTCTAGATCCCATATTGTTGCTTTTATGCGATGCGCTACACAGCTTTTTTGAGAACAGATAAATGTAAAGATTGATATAATTGTAGATAAAACAAATATGGATAGTTATGTTATTTATATAAACTATGATAGATGAAAGTAAGGCATGCCTAGTAGAAATAGATACACTGCTGCTTACAATATATTGAAGCAGGAGATGAAGGAAAAGGGAGGGTTTAAGGCACTATTTCCAATTCAGGATAATTTTGTGTTAGTGGTGCAAGAGTGAATTTCATCACATTTTTTCTGATGGTCACAAAATTACCTTTACATTACCAGCTGGCATTGCTGTCTTGGAATGAAACATTTGATATATTGAGAAAATAAAATTTAATTGTTTGTTTTTAATTTCCAAGATATAAACATGAATGTATTGTCCACACCACATGCTTAATTTCACTCTTTCCTCTTTCATTTTCTTTGTAATGAAGAAAGAAGGATACCTTTTCTTACCAAGGAAGAAAGCCAACATTTAGTTTAAACCACAACCGTTCTTTAAGTTTATGATACCCCTGACTTTTCATATAGTCTCAACCGCACCAGGGCCCAAGGGGGTTTATTAAACATGGATACATTTTTTTACTACTATCCTAGTGTATAGTGCTTCTGAAAGGCATACACCATCTTAATACCCAGTAATACTGAGATGATTATTTCTATTCATGATTCATTCCTAAGTAAGTTGTAATTATGAACAATCCACCAGTTAAATTTTGAGTAAGGAAGCTGACATTTTGGAAATGTATCCTCAGAATATTCTGAGTTTTATACAATGAGAAAAAGAAAGAGGACTTTAGAAGGTCATGTGGAAATGGTTAAATTTGAAAAAAATATGTTATATTCTAAGGAATATAAAATGAGTCTTACCTTTTATGCCTCAAGGGAATAATTCATAATTTTTTATGACTCCATTAATAAATACTTGTCACTAGTGTCTTAACAATTTTTAGATACAATTTTCATATAATTTTTTTAAGTTCAAAAGTAAGCAAAACTAATTAATGGAGTCAACACAGAGGTTACATTTAGGGAGAGAATATTTCTTGGGAAAAACATAAGGGAATATGCAGAACAGTGCAAATATTCCATATCTTTATCTTTTACAGTTCATTGAGCTGTATGCTTAAGGTTTATGTACCTTATTTTATGTAAATTATAACTCAACTTTTAAAAACCCTTCACCATTATAGTGAAGTTATGGAAAGAATGTTGGGTCCAATCAGTAAAAGACAATGACTTAAACAGTGGAAGAAAGCTAAAAGCTACAACTAACAAACAAAACAACTTGCTGTTTATATTTTCAGACGATAAAGGTTATTGCATATATATAGCAAGATCAGGAATGCTAAAAACAAGAAACATTTTGAAACCAAAGAAGAGCTGTTGGAAATAAAATATATATATATATAATTTTTAAAAAATTTCAACTGAAGAATTAGAGAATTCTTTTTTTTTTAAAGATCATTCCATTTTTTTACTTTCCCTTATTTACTTTTTTTAAGAAAAAAGAAAAACTTGTTAAATTTGAGAGCTGCAAACCTCCTTTATCATGAGGCCCAGAGAGTCATAGGAAAATGTCAGCAGTCATGTTCCTCTCTACTTCTTTACTTTGAGGTAGGTAAGAATCTCTCTCTCTCTCTCTTTTTTAAATTTCAGATTAATTTGAGGGTAAAAATTGCTCCTGGGTGGAGGGCTCAACTTCAAATTGAACTTTACCTAACAAATGCAAACAACGTAGCATAACCATTGGGTAATGATGTTTATCAGTGCCTGAGAACATTGAAGGCCCTGACTTAGGTTCAGCTTGCTGGGAAAGCCTTCAGCTTGCTTGGTCACAGAGTGGTTAAGGTACTCTGTGGTTTTCAGTCAGGATACAGACAGAAAGTAAAGAGTATTGTGTCTTTGATTTAAATAGCAGCTTGACTGTTATTGGCATATATGAAGGCTACTGATTTTATACCCCAAGAGAGATGTTACTGTATTCCCTGATCACTTCTAAAATGGGCTATTTAAAATACAGGGAATATAAGGAAATAATATTTTGCTATTTTTTAATGACTGCTAAAAGATGAAAAACATAGATATATATATTCAAACTCTATATATAAATATGACTGTACATTAGAAGAAATAATATAAATAGTGAATTTTCAAATAATTTTAAAAGCTATGAATAAATTGATAAAAAGTTAAAATAGTTATTTTTATCTTTTTTGATTTCTGAAACACATAGTTTCTATGTTGTATATACTATGTATTTTATAAATGAGATAAATTGGTAAGCTATGAATTCCATGAGGCAATGCTGATCTTATCAAAGGCAGTACAAGGAAAAAAACTGTGTATGGATTATATATGTATGTCAATATCAAGATAGTAATATAATCATACAAATATAAAATTTAGCAATATAAAACAAATTTATTATTAGCAATATGGACATCATTAATATCAGTGGAATTAAATAACTGTATTATAAATTAAGTGATATAAAATGGAATTTATATTACTGAAGTCTGAATTCTTAATCTTGAAATTATTTATTAGTAGACTAAAATATTCATTTTCAGTAATTTTCTAAGTCATTGAAATCAATGTCAAATTTACATTAAAAAAATAAAGCCAATCTTAACTTGAAAACTAAAAATAGCAGAAGATTTTAAAATATCTAATGGAAAATTTTTATTCAAGCAAGACCTCAATAATAAGTATTGTCACAATGTAATCACAACTATTTCCCAGTATTCAAAGATACAAAACTTGGCCAGAAACCAAAAGCCTATACCTTTCTATATCTGAAAGAGTAGCAATTGTCCTGTCTTCTAACAGCATGGACTATAGTTTGAACTTTCTGTAAGCAGAATTATAATAGATGTGTGTATTTTGTGGCTGTTTTTTTTTTTTTTTTTTTTTTTTCATGAATGTGATTTTGGGGAGCTTATTTACATTGTTGCATATAGTTGTACATTGTGTTTACTCTCATTGATATGAGGCATTCTATCGCATAAATACACCAAGTGTGTATTGTTTTGTCTTGTGCTCAATTATATTGTAGATGAACATTTGTACTTTTTTCAGTTTTAAGTTTAAATTAGTGTTGCTGCTGTGAAAATACTCTTCCTCTTGTATAGTACATGCTTAGGAGTGAAGATGGTAGATCACAGAGGTGTGTGTGTTCTATGCTTCAGTAAACCTAACAGTTTTCAAGTTGTTTTTAACAATTTATGGTTTCATTATATATTTATGAGAATTCCAATTGCTCCAATGCATTCAGTAGTTCAGAAGTTCCTTGAGCCCCATCATTTAGAGATTTTCTATGGAGGTTTGTTACATAGTTATAATTAATCAAATCATTGGCTTGGGTGATTAAATTTAATCTCTAGCCAGTATCTTCTCTCTTGGGCCTGGGGTGGATTTATGCATGTCTAAATTTCAATGCTCTTAATCACACTGTTGGTTCTGCTGGTGGCCAGCCCCATCCTGAAACAATCTAACAACCCACCAAGTGTTATCTTATTAGCATAAATCCATGTATAAAAAAGTTTCCTTATGAGTAACAAAATGCTTTTATACCTCAGAAAACTAAATGTGTTATCAGTTCTTTGCTAAGAAAGGGAGATAAAGATTAGATATGTACATTTTTATATCACACTCCTATACTCCATATACCTCTATACTTGAGGATGTATAGATAGTTTACTCTTCAGTTTCCAATGTTTCCAATGTACCTTTTGAAGCAGCAAAAATATATTGGCTATAGAATTATGACTAAATCACCCACATGTGTTGCAGGTAATGGAGGCAGTAGGGGGATAAAGTTCTGGTCATTGTAAGGACAATACATAGGAAAAATGAATGAGAGTGAGAAGACCCAGATCAGTAATGGTTATTCAAATGGAGAAAAGCAGGTGTGAATGATTTGGAATATCAGGCATCTCAGTTTTGATGATAAAGAAATGGACAGATGCGCCTTATATTCAGAAAGTAAATGAAAGGATAGAGTTTGGGCTTAACAAGAAAGAGAAATTTAATTGTTGTTTTCCCTTTATTCCCACCATTTTAAAAAAAGTGTGGTAAAGATACAGTGCATATCTTATCTTAAGGGAATCAGGATCTATCTACCATAACCAGAATCCACATAAGCATTAACTAGATTTTAAGATATAATATATGACACAAACTATGTACTTAGTCTATGATTCCCAGGTTAGCAATCTAGGCTCTTATTTGCTGATCTTCTAGTTTGGGCCAATTGGTTTTGGTATTTTCAATTGGCCAATGGCTAGTGTAACTGGTACTGGATGACTCTTGAAGAACATACTTGAGCTATCTATAGATCAGGACCTTGCTCCATTTGGTTTCTCATCCTCCAGGAAACTAAACCAGGCTTGCATAGATGGTTTTCAAGAGCAGAAAGAAAAGTTACATTTTGTGAGGAATTATTATAAATTTGACCTGCTCACTTCTACAATCTTATGTGAATATGATTTCAGGAATACTTGAAAATTTCTAACACTTGTTTCTTTCCTTTTTTAAACTTAAATCATTTTAATCTATAATTTTATAACATTAATATATAATAATAATAAATGAAAGTAAGAAAAGTAAATATCATGTCAAATTAACTATTTTAGTGCAATTATAAGCAAAATTGTAATAGTTTGATGAAGTTTGTAAAACAGTCATCCGGAAAGGAATTTACCAAAGCATCATATAGATAATTTCTTTTCTTTTCTTTTTTTTTTTTGAGACATAGTCTTACTCTCTTGCCCAGGCTAGGATGTGGTGGCCTCAGCCTATCTCACAGCAACCTCAAATCTCAAAGGAGGTTAAAGTAATCCTCCTGCCTAGGCCTCCTGAGTACCTGGGACTACAGGCATTTGTCACATGCACTGTTAATTTTTTTCTAATTTTAGTGGGAATGGATCTTGCTCTTGTTCAGGCTGGCCTCAAACTCCTGAGCTCAATAGATCCTCTCTCCTCAACCTCCCAGCATGTATAAAGATAATTTTGAAAACAGAAAATGCAGCTTAGTTTCCAGACACATTTCTCATTCAGTGAATGAATATAATTATTTCCAAATATTTCTCTTATTTATTGAGTTGCTTTTTTACTATTTTGATGTAAAAATATTTCATCAATTGAGAAATACATTAAAAATGTGGTATATAAACACAGTGGAATATTATTCAACCAAAAGAGGAAGGAAATCCTGTCATTTGCATAAATATGGATGGAATCATAGGACATTATGTTGAATAAAGTAATCCAGGTACAGAAAGAAAAGTACCATAGGTCTTTCTGTCTCACATATATTCTTCCTCATATATGAGAGCTAAAAATGTTGATTTAATGGACATAGAGAGTAGAATGATAGCTACCAGAGCCTGGAAAGAACTTTGTGGAGGGAGAAGGGATGAAAACAGGTAGATTAATAGGTACAAGCATTCAGTTAGATCCAAAGAATCAGTAGCTAATGTTCAACAGCAGAGTAAGGTGACTGTAGTTAACAAGTGTATTGTATATTTCAAAATATATAGAAGAGAGAATTTGAAATGTTCCCAGCACATAGAAATGATACATACTTGAAGTTATGGATGGCATAAATACCCTGATGTGATAATTACACATTTTATGCTTGTAACAAAAATATCACATGGGCCAGCTAACTATGTACAACATTATGTATCAATATTTTTGTTAATTTCATAAAATCAAATGTCTCTTCTTTTGTTGCCTTTGATTTTGATAGAATATCAAAAAAAAAAAATTGTCACCAAATATAATACTGTGAATTGTTGAAATGTTTTCCTCTAAGAGTTTTGTAGTTTTAAGTCTTATTGATCCATCTTAAAATAATTTTTGTATATGATGTTAGGTAAGAATAAACTTCACTTTTTGCACATGGATACCTAACTATTATAAAGACTATCTTTCCCTCATTGAATGGTTTTCACAATCTTGATTAAAAAAAAAAAAAAATCAACTGGCCATATAACTGAAGGTTTATTTCTGTAATCTCTGTTCTATTTCTTAGGTCTGTATGTCTGTTTTTATGCCAGCACCACATTGTTTTAATTACTGTAAATTTGTTATATGATTTGAAATTAGGAAATACCTTCATTTAAGGATTATCTTGGCTATTCAGGGTATCTTGAGATTCCATATACATTTTAGGAAAGGTTTTATTATTTCTGCAAAAACCAGTCACTGTCACAAGTTTCATAGGGATTGTGATATATGATAGATTGCTCTCAGTAGATTTATATATTCTAATAATAGCATGCCTTCCTTAATGAATATAGCATTTTCTTCAATTTGTTAATGTTTTTAATCCCTCAGAAAAGATTGCAGTTTTTCACTGTACAAGTATCACACCTCCTTGGTTAATTTCTATTATTCTTTTTGATGCTATAGTAAATGCAATTGCTTTTTTAATTTTAGATTGTTAATTTTTAGTGTACAGTATGAATTGATTTTCTGTGTTGACTTTGTATTTTGCTACTTTGTCAAATTCATTCATACAATATAACAGGAGTTTCTGTGGAATCTTTAATATTTTCTACATATATGATCATGATATCATCCAGAGAAAACTGTACTTTATCTTTTCTACTCTGTGTCTGTTTTAAATTTTTCTTGCCTAATTTATGTGACTAGAACTTCCAGTATTATTTGATTTGGTGTAGAAGTGGCATAAGCAGAAGTCCTGGCCTTGTCCCTGACCTTAGAAGAAAAGATTTTAGTCTTCCACTCTTAACTAAGAGGGATGTTGGTCTCTACTTTTCTTATAGTTTCCTTGTCTGGCTTTCATTATCAGAGTCATACCAGCCTGATAGAATGAGTTAGGAAGTTTACTTCCTCTTCAATTTTTTTTTTTTTTTATTTGAGAAAGATTAATATTATTTTTTTATTTAAATATTTGGCATAATTCACTGGTGAAGCTGTTGGGGATTCTTAATTATTGATAATCCCCTTGTTAATTAGAGATATACTCATATTTTTCATTTTGTTGTCATTTATTCTCTTGATATGTTTTGTGTTTCTGGAAAATTTCCCATTTCACTTACTTTATCCAAGTCATTGGCATACAATTAGTCATACTACTGTCTTATAATTATTTTTTTTATTTCTGTATAATCAGTAGCAATGTCTCTACTTTCATTTCTGATTTTATTTATTTGATGCTTTCTCTTTTTTACTTAATCCTTCTATCTTATGGTTTGTCAAGCTTGTTGATTTTTGTGAAGATCTAGCTTGCGATTTTTTTTTCTCTATTTCATCTGTTCTCTAATCTGTATTATTCCCTTCCTTCTGCCAGCTTGATTTAGTTTGTTGATTTATGAAGTTAAATTTTTAATTTTCACATTATTGTTTCTTTTTCAATGTCATAATTTATAGCCATATATTTCTCCATTTACATTGTGATATATATTACATAGGATATTGACAGCATCCTATGTTTATGTTATACTTCTGTTTTCTTTCATCTCTAAGTATTTCCTATTTTACCTTGTGATTTTTTGTTTGATCCATTGATAAGAGTATGTTGCTTAATTTCTACAGATTTGTGATTTTAGTTTTCCTTCTATAATTGACATCTAACTTTTTCCCATTGTAGTCACAGAAGATTCATTTTTATATCTATCTTAATTTTTTAAAACCTTACTCAAACTAATATGAGGGTACAATATTTAGGTTACATTGTTCTCACTTATATGTCTATCTTAAATGTAAAAAAACTTAAATTGTGGCTTAATTTAGTCTGTCATGGATCATGTCCTATGTGCACTTAAGAAGAAAGTGTATGCACTTGCCATTGGGTAAGGTGTTCTCTGCATGTTGACTAGTTCTAGTTGGCTTATTGTGTTGTCCAAGTCTGCTAATTCCTTGGTTATCTTATGTCTGGTTGTTCTGTTCATTATAGAGAATGGAGTATTGAAATCTCTTCTGCTATTGTAGAATTCTAGTTTTTCCTTCAATTCTGTTGATTTTCACTTCATATATTTTGATGGTCTATTATTAGGTATGCAGATGCTTACGTTTTTTATCTTTTAGCTGTATTTACCATGTATTAATATGTAATTTTTTAATCTTTTAACTGTTTATATAAAATTTATCTGATACTAGAATAGCTATTCTGTTTTGGTTATTATTAGCATAAAATATCTTTTCTTCTTTTATTACTTTCAATTTACTTTTGTCTTTGTATCTAAAATGAATCTCTTGTAGAAAGCATATACCATATATACTCGAGTATAAGCCGAGTTTTTTCAGCACAAAATTTGTGCCGAGTTCGGGTTTTTTTGGCACAGATTTTCTGCTGAAAAAACTCGGCTTATACTCAAGTATATATGGTAACTGAATATTCTATTTTATCCATTCTTCTGATTTCTATTTGCTTTTCAAAGAGAATTGTAAAAAGAAAAAAAAATTAAAATTTCAAATTAATATGAAAGTATAATGAATGGTTAATAAAAATGAAAAAATGCTCACTGTCCCAAATCATCAGAGAAAGACATATCAAAACCACTGTAAAAAGTTACCTAATGCCAGATTAGCCCACATCACAAAGTCCCAAATCTGCAGATGCTGACGTGGATGTGGAAAGAAGAGAACACTTTTGCAATTTCTGTTTGTTAAGATAGGAGTTTAATCTATTCTCATTTAAAGTCATTACTGGTAAGTAGAAAGTTTTTAAATTTGTTAGTTATTTTCCATGTGCCTTATAGGTTTATTGTACCTCATTTTCTACACAATAATCTTTTGTGTTCAGTTGATTTTTTGATGGGGAAATTTTTATATTTTTTTCATCTATTTTATGTATATTCTTTACCTCTTTTTTTTTTTTTTTTTTTTTTTGAAGAGACCATCAGGATAAACTTTAACATTCTAAAGCTATAATATTATAATTTGAATTTATACAAATTAAACTTCAATAAAATAAAAAAGTTTTGCCACTTCTCCACTATGTATTCATCCCTTTCACTTGTTGGTTTTAAAAATTATGTCTTTATATAAAACATTAAATTAAAGCACACAATTGTTATTTGTTAATAATTCAAACTAAAAATGAAAAATTTAATGCATTAGTGTTGTATACTTTATATAAACAAAATTATTGTATATTAATTATTTTATAATCATTATAAGTTAATTATATGTAATTAAGTATTTCATAATTTAAATCTCTATCAAAACACTTAAAATATTTCTTTTAATGAATTATTATATTAAATTATGTATGCAAATAAGTCTTCAGTTATAAGCCAATATTACAATAATTTCTTTTAAATTAATAATTGTTTTATAAAATATAATAATCTGGTAAATCATGTAGAAAATGAAAAGTGTAGTCACTTTTTAGATATCTCTACAAAAATAACTACAAAACTATAAAGAAATAAATTTCAAATGACACAAATGGAAAAACATATTATGCTCATAAATTGGTATAATCAACATTGCTAAAATGTACATACTATACAAAGTGATTTACAGATTTATTGCATTCCTCATCAAAGTACAAGGCTTTATTTCACAGATCTAGAAAAAATAATTTTATAATTCATTTAGACCTAGGAAAAAATCTCAATTTGTCAAAACAAATCTAGAGATATCACATTTTCCAGGCTTCAAACTATATGCCAAGGCTATAGCAAACGAAATAACATGCTTTTGGCACAAAATAAAGACATAAAGCAATGTAACAGAGCAGAAAACTCACATATAAAATCATCCACATATAGCCAATTAATCTTGGTCAAAGCAGACAATATACACTGGAGAAAAGAAATCTTTTTCAATAAATAGTGCTTAGGAATTGGCACAGTCACATGCAGAATGAAATGGGATTGTATCTCTCACCACTGATAAAATTAATTACAGATGTATAAAAAATTAAATGTAAAAATTCTAGAACAAACTGTTGGAAGCATTCGTCTAGACATTGCCTTAGGTGAAGAATTTATAAACAAGACCTCAATGGCAATCACAATAATAACAAAAATAAATAAATGGAACTTCAATGGATTAAAAAGCTTTTGCACAGGCAAAGAAATAATAGACAATCCACAGAATAGGAGAAAATATTCACAAGCTGAACATCCAATAAAAAGCTAGTAACCAGAATCTACAAATAACCAATCATCTAGAAAAAGACAAGCAATCCTATTAAAAAGTGGGCAAAAGACATGAACAGATTTTTCAAAAGAAGACAGACAAATGGTCAATAAACATAAAAAAATGCTCAACATTACTAATATTTAGGAAAAGGCAAATCAGAACCACAATGTGATATCACCTTAACCCTATTAGAATGTCTTTTATTAAAAAGTCAAAAAACAGTAGATGCTGGTGTAGATTCAGAAAAAACATAACACACAATATTGGTGGGACTGCAAATTGGTGCAACCTCTATGGAAAACAGTGTGGTTATACCCCAAAGAACAGAAGGTAGAGCTACCATTCATTAGCAATGCCATTACTGGGTATTTACCCAAAGGGTAAGATGTGTGTGTACTCTCAGTTAGTTCTTTTTTTTTTTTTTTTTTTTTTTTTTAATTTCTTTATTTTTTATTGTTGGGGATTCATTGAGGGTACAATAAACCAGGTTACACTGATTGCATTTTTTAAGTAAAGTCCCTCTTACAATCATGTCTTGCACCCAAAAGGTGTGGCACACACCAAAGCCCCACTCCCCTCCCTCCTTCCCTCTCTTTGCTCTTCCTTTCTGATTTCATTTCTTTTTTTTTTTTTTTTTTATGCAGGACCTCATCTTTATTGCTTCAAGCAGCTGGTTATAGAGAGCAGGGGGAAGGGGCGGGGAAAGAAGGCGGGGGATGAGGTGCATAACAGGGTTGGGCCAATGACATGGTACCACATTGGCTGTATCTAGGTAGAGGCAGTTTCAGGCCAGGCCTTGCTGAGT
>CAUYPK010128399.1:0-48706 GCA_963574355.1 Loris lydekkerianus
ACTATGCAGCCTTAAAGAAAGATGGAGACTTTACCTCTTTCATGTTTACATGGATGGAGCTGGAACATATTCTTCTTAGCAGAGTATCTCAGGAATGGAAGAAAAAGTATCCAATGTACTCAGCCCTACTATGAAGCTAAAGTATAGCTTTCACATGAAGGCTATAACCCAACAATAGCACAAGACTATGGGGAAAGGGCCAAGGAAGGGGAAGGGAGGGGGGAGGTTTTGGTGGAGGAGGGTAATGGGTGGGGCCACATCTATGGTGCATCTTAGAATGGGTACAGGTGATTGCACTAATGTACACAGCTATGATTTAACAATTATAAAAAAAAAAAAAAAAAGAATAGCCTCTTGTATCAGCACCACTTATTAAAGCTTACCTTTCAGTAACTCATAATGCCACTCCTGACACATAGCAAATCCCTGTTTCATAAAGGCCTAATTATGGGCTTTCTATGAACAACCTATTTGTTCACACTTAATATCACAGAATTTTAACTAAAATTAATTTTCTAATTAGTCTTGATATTTATACTAAGATGAGTCCACTCTCTTTACTATTCAAATTTGTGTTACTGTTATTTTGTTTAACATGTCAAGTTCTACAAAAACGCTACAGGATTTTGACTGGAAGTGTCATGAATTTATATTTATTTGTGGAGAACGTATTTATAATATTAAGTGTTCCTATTATGAAAATGAAGATGTTTCCATTTATTCTGGCCTCAATAGCCGTTAGTAAGTTGTATAACTTTTTTCATAAAGGTTATCACATCTTCTTAAATGTATTTATTCCTCCAGGAATAGGTATCTTATTTTTAATTGATATTTATTTGAAAAATTAAATATTTCCCCCCAAATTAAATTTTTCAATCATACAAACAAAAAAAGGATATGACAATGAACAACCTTGTACTTTCCATTGAGCTATTGAGTCAGCAGTTTGCAGTATTTGATCATATAGAAGCAATAAGACAATACTACAGCTAATGTCCCCTATGTCTGTGGTACTTACATCCTGAACTGTAAACTAAACACACAGCAGGTCTGTGGCGTATTAGGAACCTGGCCTCCACACAGCATCACCACCAAGTTCTGCCTCCTGTCCCATCTACACCAGTCCATGGAGAAACTTTCTTCCATGAAACCTTCATTTCCCTTCACAGCATTTATTTTTGTATTCTGGATACTTAATCTTTTGTCATTTACACATTCTGCATATATTTTTACTCGGCAAATAACTTTTGAAGGCTTTTTTTATACTTCAATATTTTAATATGCTTAATTACTTTAAAACCCACGATGTATACATTTACATCTTCTTAAACATCCTTTCACAAGCTGTGATCTTCTAGAAGTCATAAAATCTAATGCTCTGCTTTTCACCTTAAGGTATCTAATCTCCTTGGAATTTATTTCTGATGATATGAGGTAGCCTTCTCTATCCAACAGAGATAATCAGGCATGCTACTGACTTTTTCCGTATCAATTTATAATGCTACTTATGTTTCTGGGCTTTTTTCTTCCATTATTCTGTATCTGACGTAAAAACCATCATATCTGTGAATTCCTATTTACCTGCTGGGACTTTAACTGGAAGAAAACTGACATCTTTATGATAATGTCTTCCATTCATAAACACAAACATCTCTCCTTTTGACTTTAATATGTGTTTTAAAACATTCTCCATTAAGGTCTCACACATTTTTGTTGTATTCTTCCCTAGATATTTTGTAGTTTTTATTGCCATTTTAAATGGTGGCTCTTTTAAATTTTCTTTGTTGCCAGTATACACAAATGCATTGGTTTTCACATAATTTTATTGAGGCAAAACTTAATGCAATAAAATATACAAAAGGTTAAGCACAGAGTTTGACATAACTACCATTCCAATCAAGACAGACCATTTTTCTTGTGTCCCTTTTCAGTCAATAGGTCCTCCCCATCCTAGGGAGATCTGATCTGATTTCTATCACCATTTTAGAAATTCATATAAGTGAAATTATGCCATAGTACTCTTCTGTGTTTTAACTAATACTTCAGTAAGTTCTCATATTTCTAGTTTTCTAAGTATTTTCTCATGAACAAATACTAAATTTTATTATTTGCTTTTCCCTTGTTATCTATCAAGATCATATGGCTTTTCTCCCTTCATGTGCAAATGTGACAAATTTCATTTATAGATTTTTCTAATATTTAATCATTACATTCCCAAGACAAACAATTAGTCATGGTATTTTAAGTAAATGTTAACATTTTACAACATACAATTTTTATTGCCATGTTCAACAGATGTGGCCTATATGTTCCCCTTCTCATACTATCCAATTGGGGCACTAAGGTTATACAGCAGCCTTGGAAAATAATTTATTTTTTTTAACATTTTGTATTAAAATCGAAATTATTGATTATTCATATGTTTGGTCGTACTTGTCTGGGCTTTTCACTTACAGGTTGGTGTAGTCAGATTTCTAAGAATGAATTTAAATTTTTAAATCATGATATAGTCAAGTTTCTAATTCTTATTAAGCCAATTTTGGCAATTTATTTTGCTAGAAATTCACTTTACTTGTTTCAAAACTTAAAGAAATAAAGCTCCTCACAGTATTTTTAAAATCTCAATTCATCTACAGTTACACACCCTCTTTTCATTTCTAATACATTCTTTTTCTCCTCTACCAATCTTGGCAAACAATCTTTTCAACTTAGCACTTTTGGTTTAGTTAACTGTAAGTGTTTTTAAAATTAACATCTGCTATTAACTTTATTATTTCCTAACTTTTTCTAACTTATTACATTCAAACTCATTATATTATATAGGTAGCTCATTCATTTTTAACTTATGTAGCTAGCTCATAAATTTTCATCAATTTTTTATTATTTTACTAATAAACATTTAAGGTTCTAAACTTCCCATAAAGGCAAATGCCCTTCAGTTGTATCCCACGCATTTGATCATTCTGTTTAAATGTTTTTTAGTATACAACTACAGATTTGGGGATTTGTTGCTATCTTCCTATCACGTCACTAACTTAACTGCACTGGGGTCCAAGGATGGTATTTGTATGGTATAAATTCTTTGGAATTTGTTAACACTTGCTTTTAAGTCTAACATATAACGAGCTTTTGTAAAATTCCATAGGTACTTAAAAAGAATACATCTTTACTAATTGTTCGGTGCTTGTTTCTGTTCCAATCCTTTATAACCTTGTAATTTTTTTAATCTACCTTTTCATAAATTACTGAGAGATATGCTAAAATTTCCTACTATAATTATCATTTGATTTAGCCCTATAATTCTATTAATTTTACCTTATATATTACACCTAGTGTATTTTTCCATTCCTTTAACTTTTAACTATGCCACCACACTTCAGGTGTATTTTTTACATTTTTATTCTCCTTTAATCAGAAATTGTAACCTGAAATTATGTGTTAGATTTATATGGAGATATCTAAGCTAATTTTTGGCACCTTATTTTGTGTTTTCTAGTTCCTATGCATTTTCTTTGCTGCTTCTTTCTCTGCCTTATATTGGGATTAAATTTTTTTTCATTTCCGATCTTCATCTCCACTGACTTGGAATTATATATTCTACTTTAATTCTTCTGGAGGGTAACTTAAATTTTTTAATGGAAAAATTTAACTCATCAATGGATTGCAGGTTAAGACAGTAGCCTATTAAAAACTATAATAAAGGAATTGAAGAATAGAATCTAACGATAATAAGGAGAAGAGCTAAGAAGAAAACAGAAGCAGAATTTTAATAGCTGACAAATGGATGAGCAATAACTGAACAGGTCAGAGACTACTAATTCTAGACCAGCTATAAAGCAAACTGAAAAACACCCTAATTTATATAGAATCTTCAGAAGGTTAAGGAACCAACAGCACCCTTCACACCAGCACCAGTCATATCATGAAGGAGGAGATAAAATAGGTAGGAATGGGTGAGAGCTGTTAGAAAAGGAATTATGCAAATTCTTAAATCCATACCTCCCAGTCTGTGTGCAACTGCCCCTCTCCCTCAATGTTTATTCTCTGCAGAGGGTAAAGCAGTATCCCTGGCTAGGTATCACTGAGAAGAAGAAAAGAGGAAGTAAGGGAACATGAGCACACTGTCTGCTGAATGTAGACACCATCCCCTCCAAAACCCTTCCTGCATCGGATTCTGGCTCCCAAACACCAGTGAACATCTTCATGGTTAGATCAAAGAACTCTTCTCTAGGGTACTTGACCAATGCAGAAGGAAAAGCATACCAATATTAATACCAAGAGTTTACCAACAAACAGCCCGTTCAGATCTCTGGACAGTGAAACAGAACCAAGCCAAGCTTCATCCACATGTTCAGTTTCTGATCTGTTTTTTAGATCCCTACTTCTTAATCAAGGATTACTTTGATTATCTGTAGAAAATGGCAAGCAGAAAGAGAAAAATGAAGCTTAAAGAAAAATGAGACTACACAGAAAAAGAAAACACATTAAAAACCATCCATATAGTCAGAGATTAGGAATGCTGAAACAAGAGCAGCATTCACTCATAGAAAGCATTCAGCGAGTAAGATAGCTCTGGATAGCTTGACAGTTCATGACAGCAGAAACAGGAAAAAAGGAAAAAACAAAACAAAACCAAAACCATACACCTAATAGAAGTATTGGTAGAGAAAGCAGAGGAAATCTTCCAGAAAGCAGAAAATAAAGATGGAAAATAGTACAGAAAAATGAAAAAGAAAACTGAAGGACCTGCTCTGGAGGTCCAAATAGGAGTTCTGAAAAGACATTGAAGATAATAAAGGGTCAAAAAAGAAAGACAGGAGTTTCCAAATGGAAAGGGCCCACTAAGACCCTAATTCAATAGATGGTAAAACACCTATACAAGGCCTATGGCAGTGAAACTTCAGAATGCCAAGGACAAATAAAGAGACTAAAGTTTCCCGGGAGAAAAAAATAGGTTATACAGAAAAGAACAAAAAAGAATCAGAATGTCTTTGGTTCTGTCAACAGGAACACAGTAAGTAAAGAGAGCAACACCTTGATAATTCAGTGGTGGAGGGATCATTTCCAACCGGTCTTACCCAATAGTATTAGGTAGAATAGTAGTTCTACCTTAAAAGTAAGGTAGAATAAAGACATTTTCAGACACATAATATCTCCAAACATTCACACACACACACACACACAAACACACACCACGAAAACTCTCTAACACTCTCAAAGAAGGTCCTGAGGGAAGTATTTCATCAAAAAGAGAGTAGTAAAACAAAAAAGAATAGGAGCTCTAACAAAGGGGAAAAATGAAGGAAATCCATAATATGACACTAAAAGGGTACTTTCACCCAGGATGACTGCATATACCAGATGTAGAGGCAAACACTACAAACCAGAGCAGGTTCAAAACTGTGGAGCCAAGAATAATACCAGGCTTCTCTCCAAAGTGAACATGGTAAAGTCAATGGAAGCATCACTTTCACTGATAACACCCACAATGATAATGATAAATGGATGAGTGAATGATTAGGCCAAAAAGAACAGCCTGCTAACGCTGTTCAATAAACATGTTAGCAAGAAATGTATGATTCCATAGATTACAAAGGAAAAAAAATTATTTTTTGCCTCAGTACAAGAATTCACATATATTCATACATGTTTATATACATTTCTTTAGACCTGTGCTGTCCAACAGATATAGGATGTAAACTATATATTAATGGTAAATTTTCTATTAGCCACATTAAAAAAGTAAAAATAGGTATGCCTTACTCAGTTTGGACTGCTATAACAAAGTAGCAGACTGGATGGCTTAGAAACAATAGAAATCTATTTCTCATAGTAAGTCCGAAATCAGGGTAAAAGCACTAGTAGGTTCTCTCTTCTGGGTTGCAGAGTGCCACCTTTTGTGGTATTCTCACTTGGAGGAGATATTAAAAGTTTCAGGGTCTCTTTTATAAAGGCACTAATCCTACTCATGAGGGCTCCACTCATGACCAAACTATTCCCCAAAGATCCCAACTCCTAATTAATACCATTATATTGGAAGTTACAAGATCAACTTGATAACTTTAATAACAACGTTATTAATTTAAACCAATATATCAAACATAGTATCATCTCAATATGCAATCAGTATTAACTATTGTGGTATTTTTTCAAGTGCTCAATAGTCACATGTGGCTAGTGGCTATCATACTGAAGAAAGTAGCTCTTATCATTTGATTTTGATACACAAGGATAAAAAAGAAGCTAGTAACAGCAAATTACATTTCTGGAAAGTGGAACTGGGCAGCAGGAGATAAGAAATGTGAAACTTATTTTTTTCATTTTTACTATTTTGTTCCTTTTCACTTTTATACCATGTACATGTATAACTTACTAAAAAAATGAATAAAATACATTCTCTGAAAGAAATTACAAACATTGATAATCTTTGACTGATACCTAGAAACCTTTCTTATAGACATAACTACACAAATGCAAAATGATGCATAAACAATGTTATTTGTTGCAGCGTGGTTTTTACTACATGATATCGTAAGACTGGAAATAACCTAAACGTACATCAATAGAGGACTGATAAAATACAGGGTGGCTATAAAGTTTTAAAATTTAAAATAGTCAACTATTTTAATAAACTTTATGGATACCCTATATATTACAGACCCATACAAAAGATTATGCAAATCAAAGGAAAAAGAAGAACTCTTATAGTAACATGGAATAATTTACAAGATGTACTATTAAGTGAAAGACATGACCATTTGTACTAATCTATGCATAACATTGCTCATAGATGAATAAAATCTCTGAAACAATACACAAAAACCTTTGGGAAGGCAAATGGGTAGCAAGGGACAAGCTGGCAAAGATACTATACTTTTCTCAAAGGAAAAGCATATCCTTTGCTTTTCAAATTATGATAATGTATTACCTATACAAAAATTCACTATTTCATGTCTAACTATAGATTTGTTTTTATTTACCCTTCTTTACCTTGTGCTATTTAAGTTCATCTAACTACTAGTGTTTTTCCATAGAAAAGTTTGATACATCTTTCTTCCAGATGTTTCAATGTTATCAGAACAGTTTGTGTGTGTGTGTGTTTTATTTGTTTGGCTGGGTTTTTTGTAGGTATACAGTTCACAGAGTTCTGCCTCCTTTTTTCAAATGGCATTACAACCTCAACAACCCTACCTACTAGATCCTATCTCTGGTAAACTCCCCAAGAATAGCTTTTCCTTAAAACTGGTGTTTCTAAGTCTAGTACCTGTGTACTTTTTTCCTCTCCCTTAAAATCAACTATATACACAAAAGAAAACTTGTCCTACATATTATGCTACATTTCCATTTTTTGCAGTAGAAAAAATGGGCCTAATCTGTGTCTTGTTCTAGTACATCTGTGTCATTTTAAGAAATTTTGATAAAGAGAGGATAGATGATAATGGCAAACACTGGAAATAGTATGATCATTGAAAAGACTACTAAGGTTGGCTATCCACCTGGAAGGCCAGTGGGAAGGAAATATGAAAAAGACTGGTAAAAAACACTTTACAAAGTCCAGAAGTGAGAAATTGATTAAATACAGAAAGCAAACATAACGTGCACTTTTAAAAGGCACAGAAGGAAAAGAAATTTCAAGTATCTGCAAATTGCAGAAAAATACAAAATATTCCCCTCCCCTCTACAAATTTTTATTTCAAAGAAAAAAACCAAAGTTTGACTATTTTCAACATAGAATACTTTAAATATAATATTACCTCACACAGAATATTTAAGGAACCATTGGAAATAGCATAAAATCACTGTACACTCAGTATCCCAGCATCAATGGTTTCGATCTTAGATTGAAAATATTTGAAAAACTGCAGCTATATTGAGCATGTAGAGTTTTTTCTTCCTATTATCCCTTAACACAGGACAGCAACTATATGCTTAACATATACATTGTATTAAGTAATCTAGGGAGGATTAAAAGAATCCAGAAGACTGTACATAGATTATATGTGAATTTTATATAAAGAACTTGAGCATTGTCAGATTTTGGATCCTCAGAAGGCCCTAGAACCAACCCCCACAGGCACCACGGTTGGTTCTATATTTGGTAATCTATATTCAAATATATCACACAATAGAGAAAAAAGCAGCAGCATCAATGACTTGGAATATTACAAATGTTTTGGTCACAAATCATAAGTAACCAGACAACAGAAAGCATTAAAGACACTTAAAAACCAATTTAAAAGTAAACAGATTTCTCAATTCTCACTGTAACTATGTTCTTTCCAAAGTGTAAGCTAGTAAGAAAAGACACTGCCAAATGGAAACCTAACTTGGCCCCATGAAGAACAATGGGTAACATGCCTTTTTAAAACAAAAGCAAACAAAAAACATACATGTGCTCAATTTTATGTACTGTCAAACCTAATGGAAGAGTTTGAATTTGACCCTTGAAGCAAGTTATTAGCTCAGTAAAAGTCCATTACCAAGGAACTGCTGTGTTAAGAAACTTTTTTACCTAAAAGTTATATTCCTTTCACCTTTAATGAGTTGCATGGAATCCATTATCTCTATATTCAGCATGTAAACACACAACTCACATACTGGTTTATTACCCCCAGGTTATTAAAAAAGCACCTATCAGGAGACTACACAGGCCTAGACTCAATTCAGCACCAACATTAAGTAGTCCAAGTACTTCAAAATACCAGAGTCTGTCTTGACCCTCTGCTGAAGTAGCAACCACACCCACTAACACCCACATCAAATCATGTGGGCAGGGCCCCACGGCTGTAAAAGTTTAATTAAAGAAAAGTTAAGAGTAGCAATGTCCAATAGAACTTTCTACAATGATCAATGTCCTTTATCTGTTTTGTACAACATGGTTGCTACCATATACACAGGGCTACTTAGAACTGAATTAAATAAAATTTAACATCAGTTCCTCAGTCATAGCACTCACATTTCAAGTGCTAAACAGGCACACATGGTTGTCAGCTATCTGTTAGACAGTGAGGTCCACAGCAAAGATTTCTCTAAGACCTGTTGTTCTATACTGGTGTGTCAAAGGCTTCCTGGGAATAAGTACCAAGGGAAAATTTATCAGACTGGGCTTAGACAACTGCCCGTTCTCCTGCCACAAAAAAGCGTTACTCCTTTTATCTGTCTTACATTTTCAGACTACTATTTCTCTTAAGGCTTTCTAGTCGCTGTTGTGGGTACAAATGAGTGCACTTTTTTAAAGTCTCAAAACTACTGGTTTACAGCAGAAATACCCAACGTCTTGAGCCAAAGCTCGATCCTTCTGATACTTCAAATGTTTTAAGAAGGAAAGCTTAATTGAGTATCTAACATGAACCACAACCTAACTATCTATGAAATATTCAAAAAGCTGATCTAAACATAGAAAATTTGTTCTCTGGCACAGATAAATCATCTCTGGTCAAAAAAAAAATCTTCAATAATTCATTTAAGTCAAGGAATAAAGCTCATGGGCCCAGCTTCCATTGCATCATTTATAAGGATTCTGCAAATCAGATTTAGCAATCCACTTTTTGAAACGAAAGATGTGATTAAGAAAACACTTTTTTTAATATTCACAAGACCTTAATCATTATTTCTTTATAGCAGCGGTTCTTTGTAATAATGACAATACATTGCAGCATTAGGAAGGTTGAGAACCATTGCTTTATAGAATTTTTGGAAGCAGCAGAAGCAGCGTATGAAAATGCAGTTTACTTTTTAAAACAGGCAAATTACCAGATCACAGATTTACTATGCTACTTCTTCAGGTCAAGAGTTTTTTTTTTACTTAAGACTCAGAGGCTAAGAACAGTCTGCCAGTGGTTCCCCCAACATTATTCTTCCTTACTAGCTGATTAAGTTTCTAACTACGCATTTTTAAATGAAAAGGTCTGGATTACTTTTGTACTGCCACTATAAAAAAAAAAAAAATCCCATTTTTTTGGAAGCCAATAAATTGGCTACATATTACAAGGTTATCAGTAATTATTTGATGAAGTAGATGGTTCAGAACAACAGTCCCCAACCTTTTTGGCAGCAGGTACTGACTGGTTTCTTGGAAGATTATTTTTCCACAGACCAGGGGTAGAGGGCAATGGTTTCAGGATGATTCAAGCACATTACATTTATTATGCACTGTTTCTATTATTATTATACTGTAATATATACGGAATAATTATACAATTCACCATAATGCAGGATCAGTGGGAGCCCTGAGCTTATTTTCATGCAACTAGATGGTCCTAGCACTAGTATCACTGCCTCAAGTTCCATCTCAGACCAGGCATTAAATTCTCCTAAGAAGACACAACCTAGAGCCCTCACACACAGTTTACAGTAGGGTTGAGGCTCCTACAAGAATCTACTGCCACCGCTGACGTGACAGAGGTGGAGGTCAGGTGGTGATGCAAGCAATGTGGAGCACAGCTGCACATACAGATGAAGCTTCACAGGCCGTTCTTCTCCTACTATATGGCCTGATTCCTAATAGACCAGGGACCAGACCAATACTGGTACACAGTCCAGGGGCTGGGGACTATAAGTTTAGAAAGTAACCCTAAGGTAGGGAGGAAGAGGATCTAAAAAAATTGTGAATGCTAATACTGGGCAGAAATCATATGTTAAGAGTCAAGAACCTCTCAAAGAGACTGGCCAACTATCCACACTTGCTTGATCCTGGAAATCGCTAATATACTCCTCAAGGCCTAAGTAAAAAATTTTACATGACGCTCCCACAGACTGATCAAAAAAAAAAAAAAAAAAGTTACCCTGAAGAAAAGGTATAGCATAAGGAGCTGTATCACCTCCATCTCCTCTCTTTACTACACTGACTAGCATTAAGGCTTTTCAGTGTGGCATCATGGCTCTCTAAATGAAAAACATCTTTTTCATGGCAGGTACTATGGATCTATCATGAAATAAGTCATAAACTACAGAACATAATGTTCTACCCCATTAAGAACATTTGTTAATCATCCTGAATGACAATCTAAAGTATATTATGTAGATTACTGCACTCTTAAAAAGATTTTCCCTAACATGATTTAAGGTAATTGATGAACATTCATTACTATGCATTCAGGTCTGGTCCTGCACAGAATGGCCCCAGACATGCTATGCTAGTCAGGCTTTGAATATTTTTGTGTCTTGTATTATATAGATTATCTCTTTTATCCTTACCTGGGTGTTATCTGTTTTTTTCTTAAAATAACAGGCTAATAGTTCCTCATCCTCCTAACCACCACACACCTATACCCCCCTTAAACCTCCCACACTAGCCATAACCTATTTATTTCTAATATACTTTGGGCTTAGAAGCCAGAAACTGTGCTTGTTAGAAACATTTTAAATAAATGCCAACAGGTTCTGACTAAGGGTCCCTAACTCACTCCTATGCCTTAATGTATGTACTTGGACAATTTGGCTACTCAAAGCTTTTGCGGCTTAGTGTCTGCTACTCAAATACATCTTGTAATAGGTCAAGGATATTAGTGGATTAGAAAGAGCCCAAATAACTGAAATCTACAACTAGAAAAGAAGAGATCATTTGGGAGGATAGTTAGGTCTCTGGAATGTTCTAGGTACTTTAATTGTGATCAATCCTTGTAATAACCTTAAGAGGTAGGTGTTATTACTTCCATTTTCAGTCAAAAAAAATCAACAATCAAGGGTTAAGGAGTAATTTTACCTAATACTGCAACTGAGAAACCAAATATTGGTTTAGGGCTCTACTCCAAAAACCAAGGCCTTTCCACTACATGCAACTGCTTCCCAAACCTTATTCTCAGTTTTACTAATTATTTTTATACTTCATTTCTGATCCTTTCACTGGAACCTGATTAAAGTTTACCATTGTTCCTTAACCCATTTCTATAACTAAAAGGCAATGGGAAATCAAATTGAAGGAGAAATAAAGATTAGCTACGCAAGTATACTCATTTGGCAACAAACACTTTTCTAGAAGACCGGCCATATCTTCAGTTTGCACAGGCCATGCAAAATTGCCCCCCCCCCCCACCTCCACCCTGCCAAAAATACACTGATCATTCCCAGTGACACTATAAATTAACACATCACAACTTCCCTAATGCAGTCCTCTACATTGGATAAGAAGCAATACAAGCATACTCCCTTCCCTCAATTTGTACATTAACATAATTTTCTTACTCTAAACACTGGGGAATAGGGCAGAGGACATGAGGAGTTTCCATTTTTCCAATTCCATTAAGGAACAGAGGTGTACTTGTCTGCTGTTAAGATATAGCTTGACACACAGAAAAAGCTGTCTGTTGAATAAATGCTACTTGTTCAAATAAACACAAGTTATTTGTTAAATAAACGCATAACCTCTCCTGAACTGGTTTTGAATTCTTTACATTTCACATTTTCTGACATACCTTTGTAATACTTAAAAAACTAAGAACCTAAAAATGGCTCTTCTACTCCCATGAAAAACAAGGAATCTAAAAGACATGCCCCTTTCCACCCTCTAGAAAATGACTTTCGTCCCAAGAATATGAATAAATCTCCATCTGCCAGACTGCACTAAATACAGCCCGTACATGCACTGCAAAAACACCTGTATGAAAAAGCTGCTACCTACAGCACAAAACCAACAGAATCAAAACCAAACAATAAGGAAAAGCTGTCAGACCTAAGTCAAAATTAACAAAATTTGCAGAAATGTAAAAATTCAATAGGTCTTTGACCAGCAGTTTACACAGCTAAAGGGAGGTTTTCTTCACTCATATGTATTTTCCCTCACATGTCAACTAGTAAGACTTACAGCAACACAACTCTTAACATTTACAATATGAAAATGAAAAGGAGGCTTCTTGACACCCTGAAGTAGAAACTACCTCTGTTCCTATTAAAAAGAACTTCTGCTTAAGTATAAAAAACTATTCCCAATATTTCTACTTATAAGTTAAAACACATAACAAACATGACAAGCCACAAGCAGGAAATTACCCTGTACAGTTTCTTACAAGACCATTTCATAAACCTTACAGATTGTGTAAAGATTGACCCCTTATGACCAGGTACAGGTAGGTTACAAAATCTTGAGAACACGAAAATTTTCTTGAACATCTACAGTCCAAAATCATTTCAGAAGTGTAGCTATCAAATGTAAAATTCAAGGTCTCAGAGCAATTTCTTACTAAAAGAAGGTCAGAAATCAATGTGTCCTAGACAATAAATTTCTTTTAACTCAGTTAAATCCAGTAGATTTTAACATTAAGAATACAGGTCGACACTCTAAAAACATGTCCAAAATATTAACTCTTTATATTTACTACCATAGCTAAGTTTATAACAAAGACTAAGGAACTTTACAAAATAAAACCAGGGTTACTTTCTGAATTTAATATAAACACTACTAAATAACTTCTGGTGGAGGAAAGTCTTTAAATATCTTGTATGGGTTTTCTTTCAAGGCACATGAAAGAAAAAAAGCCTAAAACCATGATACATTCATAAAGTGAGTTTTACATTATTTCTCCCCTTTCTGTGTTGCATTTGCTTCACTAATTCCTGTATTAAAACTGTTATAACTTCAATTAACTGATTTACACTTTTCTGTGAGAAGAAAACTTTTTTAAAGAGGGACAAAATAGAATGGCAAATATATTTTCACCATAGTAATGATGCATTTATCCTCATGGAAAACATCCTATCAGTAATACAGGTTCAAGTCGTATGAAAGGAGAAAATGAAAAGGAATTTTGGAAGTTAACTGACATTTCAGAGATCATTCTGAAAAGATGAAAATTCAAGTTTGCCTGGTTATTTATTTATTAAAAACTATTTTACACATGCGGATTTAAAAGCTTAACACACTAAAACTTAGGATACTCCAAACTGTAAAAACAAGAGATGACTCTGATGAAGAGTGCTGCTTGCAAATTCATTTTCCCTGGAGACTTTTCTTAAAGGTCTGGCTGACAACAAACTGGTAGTATTTAGCTTTCAAAGGATCAAGAGGAAAGCATAACACAACTGACCTTTTGTTTCTCTTTTGTTTAGGATCAAAAGAAAACCAACACCAAGTAAGGAAAGTAAGTAAAAGACAAAAGTACCTGACACAAGGACAGCATCCCCTACAAGACAACAAAAACTTAAAGCTGCAATTCTGAAAACCAAGTTTGAAATCACGTAAAATCAATTTGCATTCTTTCTAAAGGCGTCTGATAAAAACTAATAGGCTCCACTCACACAGCAACTTTCACAGTGAATTAGGGATGATCTCGACAGAGTATTAGCCGTGTTTGTGTATGAGTACACACAAGCAATACAAAACCCAAGAGTATCACAGTTAACAAAGGTTACAGGACCAAAAAGAAAAAAAAAGTGGAACGTAAGTGTTACTTGCTCCCACCACGGCTTCCCAACAACTCCTAAAACAAGAGCGAGCTCTGACCCTTCGGTTTTAAAAATCAGAACCACAAACTATCCAGCTCGTTGGCCGCGGTGGCGAAGGGACATAGGCGGCCTCAGCACAGGGCCCGGTCGGGCAAGCAGCTCCGGGACGCCGAGCCCCTGCGCTCCCGCCCTCCCCAGACCCCAGATGCCCGCACACCGGGACGGCGCGCCCACAGCCCCGAACTCACCACACCCCGACCCCCCACCCCACCGTGGCCATGTGACAGCCAACCTCCCCCCTCGCTCGGCCGTGGCCACACACAAACACACCCCTAGCCCGAGGCCCGCGGGCGCCACGGCTTTACCTGCCAGAGTCGCCGGGTCCCGCCCCGTCAGCTCCTGGAGGTGCGGGACCTTTTGTTCCTTCCTCTTCCGATGGGATGGAGGAGGCTGGGAGGGGAAGAGGGGAATGGGCGATTGGAGGCGGAACTGAAAACACTCCCGGCCGCCGTCTTCCCGCCCCGCCCCCCAGGCGCGGGCCTGGCCCGCGGCCCCGGCGCACAGGGGGGTGGGGGCTCGGCCGCCGCCCGCGGGGAAGGAGGGCTGAGAGCGCGCGCCCCGCGCCGCCCCTCCTCCCCTCAGGCGCGCGCCCGCATCCCCTCCCGGCCGCCCCCTCGGCCGCGCCCTCACGGCCTGCCCACCTCCGCTTCCGCCTTCCGCCCTCGGTGACCGGCCGCCAAAGCGCAGCGCACGCACCTCCCGGCGGCTCGCTCGGCGCTCGCGGGCTGCTGGCTGGCGAGCTGCTCCTCCGCCGCCGCGGCCGCGCGGGTAGACCCGCCTCCCACCCTGGGCCGCGAGCCCCGCCGATTCGCCGGCGAAGCCCCGGGGCTGGCACCCTGCCGCCCGCTGATTGGCGCCCCCAGCCGCCCGTTAGGGCGCGAGTCACGCACGGAAGACGGAGGGAGAGGAGGAGGAAAGGAAGGAGGCCGAGTGCCGCGGGAAGGGCCGTGGGGCGAGCGGGGTGCAGGGAGTCGGCGGGCCACCGCCTCCCCACCTCCCTTTGCCTTCGGCCCGCTCCGCCTCTCAGCCGGACCGGCGGCGCTCGCAGCCAATCAGCACGCGGGGAGTTCGGGGTGTGAGCCGCGCGTCGGGGGCCTCGAATCGGAAGGGAGACGTCGCTCGCTGATTGGTCCCGCCTCCCCCGTCCAGCGTGAGGCGAGGCGGGGCGCGGCCGGGCGGAGTGGGACGCCAGCGGTTTCGCTTGAGTTGGTCTCTGGCGCGCTCGCACAGGGCCCGGGGGAGGGGACAGGGAGGCTTGCATCCTGCTGCACTGGGAGGTGGCCCCAGCGACTAGTGGGCCCCAGGACCTTCGCAGCTCTCCGTCAGCGCCGTAGGGAGGGGTTGGAGAAGAGGACCGCCGCCTCGTCCACCTTCCGTCGTGAAGCTGGGAGTGGACACGTGCTTATCCCCCGGGGAGGTGTCGGGCCCGCCCAGAGGACTGGACGCTCCTAGGACAGAAAGAGGCTTCTGGAGATGCCCGGGTACCCCGCCCGCAACTGGGCGCGCCCTGTGCCATCCAGTGGGCGAGTGGGCGGGGCCCTCGTGCTGCAGAACTGGGGCGAGTCTGAGATGTAAATAAGCTCAGAGCCGGGGTCTTTCACGTGCTTTTAAGATCAGACATATTTTTGTTTATATTTTTTTGCCAGTATTAAGGTACCACTTTCAGTAAAAATGACAATAATGCATGTTCCGAAGGATCCCTGTGAAGTCCAGAAGATAAGCGTGTCATGTTTCCCCGTCATTGCTTTCTTTCCTTCTTAACCTTTTTACTGTTGTGGCTATGTTCCTAGGCCCCAACTTAACACATGTGGCTTACAGGAGGCGGCAAGATCCTAAATTTACGGACACCCAGGTCGTAACCTCTCCCAGGGATAATCTTGTTGCTTTTACCTTACGGACACCCAAACCTCTTGCTGACAAAATATTGAGTCCAACTAATCACATTGAGTATTTATTAAGCGCTTTCTATATTTAGGCAGGGAGCACCATAGAACTAAAAGGAACTTCGTTCTCACACAGGTAGTTGGTGGCAGAGACAATATAAGAACGTGGTTTTCTTGACTACCTGCCCAGCATTCATTCTGATGTACTTAATAGATTTAATTGGGGACTTAAGCAAGTGGGAAAGAGCAACCAGCAGTACAAATTAGTGATCATACCAAATGACCATGTCAAACAGTAAGAGTTGCTGAAGGATTCTCTTCTCAGAGTTGAAGGTGTCCCAGAAGAGGATACCTTCAAGTGGACCCTGAGCAATATTTTGCCATCCCCTGAAGCATATAGGTTTTCCAGATGCCCTTTCAAAATCTCTGCATTTTTCTCCTCAAACGTGGAAGTACTTTTCTCGTGGAAAGATTGCCCTGTAGAGCATAAACCCTGGAGTCAGGCAAATTTTATTTTTTTTAATTTTAATAAATTTTTTTATTGTTAAATCATAGCTGTTTGAAGGCTATGTTGAACAGTTTGATGAGAATATTTCAGATTGTATATGAAACCAGCACATTGTACGCCTTGATTGCACTAATGTACTCAGGCAAATTTTAGTTCTGAGTGCAACTCTGTTTCAAATCTGTGATCTTTGGCAAGTGGAAGATGCCTGCAATGATGCCTACTTAAACATAGTGTGATGATTAAATAAAACATCAGTATGAAAATGAATAACATAGGGCTATGAAGTTAAAGGAAAGGTAGTGATTGCTAACGTTTCTTCTGCTTCTGCTGTATGCAAACATTTATGCAAATATGAACTTCCTAGGCAGAAATTCTTCCTTCAAAAGTTTATTTCCAGAGTGGTTTCTCCCTTGTCAGTTTAGAAGTAGCTCTTCAAACCCCTTTTCAAAAATAGTTTGTGAAGGAGATTCAGGAAACCAATTGGTGGAGCTGTTCTACCTCCTGTGCCTTCTGTTTCCACTTTCCAGAGCCACAAGGCTAGGTCAAAGCCTGTTTAACTTAGAAGGAGAAAGACTGTTTCTATTGCTTCTTCCACTAACATAAGCTAATAGTAACAAGACTTGCGTCAGTAGGAAATGGCCTATAGAAAGTAACCCTGGGTCACACAAATGTCTTCTGTGTGAACAAGATGTGGATTTGGGCGTATGCTGAGGTAGTAGGGGTAGGAACAAAAACAAGGCTGGCTGAGATTCCAGAAAAATCTGCTCCTAATAGAGAGGTTAGGTACTCTGAGGTTACCTTAATTTAGTGGGTAGTACACCTGAGGTCTAAGTTAGACCATCTGTCCCAAGTGTCATACTCAAAGAGTTGTGGGACCATAACTCTTCCACTTAGGAAAACTTCTGGGTTCTGTAGGCTTGAGGAAAGAGGAGGAGGGCGATCTGGCTAACAACAAAACCTCTAAGAGGCTTAGAAATGGGAGCATGCCTACTGTCCCCTCTGTTAGAAATGCATCTAAACCAAAGTGGGTCAAGACAGAAACTGAAGGCACATAGAGCAGGGATTGCCATGGCAACAATCAGCTTGGAAATCCACTAGGGTACCTCAAAATCTATCAGTAGGTCCCTATTGTATAAATTATATTGAGTGAGTCTTATTTTTTGTATGGATAGAAACCAAGTTTAACCCTTCATTGCACATGACACTGAAAAATTAAATCAATTCAAAATCTATTTAAAAGTAAAATTCACTAGAAAGACTTATAAAAAAAATGGTAGTAGTGGTTAGTTCTGGAAAGAGCCTGAGGGTCATAGTGAAAAACTTCAATGTCATCACTACTTCTTCTGTAGTTTGATTTTAAAATATATATATGCCCATGTGTTGATTTTTCAAAAGACAACTCATATATCATCTCCTCTCTGGTGAATCTGTAAAGCCTTTCCTGGCTACCTCTGCCTAAAGCTATATCACTCGCCTATGAATTTTCTATCTCATAGTCAGGATGATATACAGACCATGACTTCACTTTGATTAATGTCTCGATCAGTTTAATCTTAAGCAGTTTTTTAACTTCTCCACCTCTCAACTATAAATTCCTGAAGGATGATAACAGCTTATCCTCAGTTGTCTTCCCACACCTTTACTAGAATACTAAGTAATTGAAGAAAGGTGAAATACAGCACCTGTATAACAGAAAACTGATATGTATGTCACAGGTGGGCAAGCATTCTACACAGCTTCTCCATCCTTCCACTTTGTAGCTGCCCCCAATACAACTGCTGTGTCTCTTGTCAACATCTTAGTGAGACTAAGTTGCAGTTAGCATCCCTGCATCTTAAGAAAAGATCCAGTTATTTGCAACTGAAAAAACACTGATTAAATGAGATAAGCTACAGAAAAACTATAAAGAACAAATGTGTGGGATTACTTTTATTGTAAATGATAACAAATCCAACACCAGCTGCATTTTTATATCAATACAATGAAATTTCATGTTTTAAATAAATTTATGTTGAGGATATGTACCCATGCCTGTACATACATATACACAGTCCTTATTTACATGCTACTTTTTGCTAGAAAAGAAAAAGTATTTAACATCTGTTGGGAAATGCTGGAAATGTTAATAAGGAATATGTAAGAAAAAATATTCATAGGTGTTCATCAGGTATCTGTTATATGCCTGTCATAAAACATTAGTTGATCATGCTGGAAAATTCTCATTCATTCATTCAAAAAAAAATAAGATAGACAGGTAGGACCTTTTATAACTAAAGCAAAAGAAATTGGAGGAGAAGTTAGCTCTGGTCAAAAGAAAAATATGTGGCAAAATAAGTTATATTTCTCATCCTCCAGCCATCTGATAATTATTATCAAATTTCATCTAAATATTTAAGAAAACATTGGATTAACAGATCCTTGGATAAATAATCCAGTGGTTCTTCAAATATTACTTGGGAAATTATAATACAATTCCAGTGTAATGATGGCTCCCATAAAGGCATTTAAATATTATCTGAGATCTACATATTTTGGAAAAAGACTAAACAGGGACCAGTGTCTAAAACTCTGAAAGAACAATATACCAAGTGTTTAAAGTTCTATTGTGAGAGGAGATATTCGGTAGTCCTATGTCAACAATAGAGCCTTATGCCTTGATTGTAAATGTCTGTGTGTGACAATATTGACTGAGTCAGGCTGCTGCTAGGCAGGATAAGTGTATGAAGGTAAAATACTCTTGGAAAATGTCAGGCATATTAGCATAATTGCTCTGATGAAGACTGAAGAGCTTATTTAACATAGCTGACTAGAGTAGACAATAGATGCATAATCAGTGTCCTAATTATTGAATTAATGAGTCCCAATTGTTTGTCCTTACTGTAAACAGTCCTTAGCTATGAAAAAGACATTTTGCTGAAGGAGTCTGACAATTGTGTTAGCTGACAAGTGGCCAGAATATAATTAATGGTGGGAGAGTGCCAATTACTACTGGGTCCTAAAGACGTCCATGGTGCATTTCAAGGGGTACATTATATAGCTACCTAGAGTTTTTTATATCAGCTCCTCCTTGTCTTTATATCATCATCGAGTCTGATTCAATGCTTTTATTTTGCAGTGAAGGAAACTGAGGCCTAGGCTTCCCCAAAGTCCCATGACCCCTTAGTGCCAGGAATTATGCATGTAGTATCTGCCTTTTCTGCTCTGACACTGCCCGGTAACTTCTACCTGTCCCTGGTTTGCACCCACGCCCATGCTGCAAAACAACTATTCTGAACCTGTGGGTGTGCATTGTCCTCACCAACTATTCAACAGTAAAAATAAAGGCAAATTTCCTACCCACACCTAACCCTCCCCACCCCCCCCATGACAGAGGATATCTGCCTCCAGACCCACCCTTCCAACCACTTTCCATGAAAGACTTGCTCCTCCTTCTGAGGAAGTGTTTTTCTTCCACCTGCTCTCTGTTCTTTTGGCCACTCAGTCTAAATTAGCACCCTACCACCCCCACACAAATACACCTGTCACATATCATCACATCACGTTATAATATTTTTCTTCAAAACTGTCATCTTTATCTGGAATCATGTCTATTTATTCTATACCGATTTATCATTTGTCACCCCTCCCCACTGAATAAGAGCTCTATAAGAGCAGGAGATGTGTCTGTTTAGTTCAGCACATTATCCCTAACTCAACCATGTCTGTTTTCTTCACCATAATGTCCCTAATTCAAACATACCTGGTAGGCACTTGGTAAGTATTTTTGAATGGATGGGCAATTTTCATGCAAGTTCACTCAAACTCAGCATGTCAGAATTGAACTGATCACCCCCATTTTCCTATATGGGTAGGTCTTAGCCCAGTTCCCTAGAAATCCTTAATCCTGATGTAAGGATTAAGTGTTGATGCTTGGTTTAGGGGGTATAATCCCAGGGCAGCAGTAGTGAGGGGAAAAGGAACGAACAATCGGGAACAATTCATAGTGATGCATTACTATGTTAAACACTGCTCCATGACAAGCCTTAAAGAAATGAGTCCTGTCTCTTTGGCAGGTGCAACTGCTTGGCTTTACAGGACATCTCCAGACAGGAAGTTTAAAGAATTCATACCTTGAAACAATCTGAAAAGGGAAGGAATTTTATCCTTTTGTCTCCTATCTTCTCTTGGTGATAGCTTATTCCCCTGGGAATTAACTTACCTTACTTGCCAGTTTTGTTATCCTTTTTGACAGTCACTCAGCCGGGTCCGATGCCCTGGAGTCCAGAGTGGTGGGAGGAAACTGGGTATGTGGCTGGTTGGCCTCAGGCAATCAAACCACATAGACTTTAAGTCTCTCGTGGTGGCATCTGGGACAGAGCAAGAGGTCAAGTGTCCCAGAGATGTGAGGCCCAGAAAATCTAAGAAAATGCATAAACTGAACCTGATAGAGAGTAATTGTTACAACAGGACAGTTTGTAGGACCAGTGTGTTTGGGATTTTTTTTTTTTTTTTTTTTTTTTTTTTTTTTTTTGCCGCTGTGTCATATTCAGCACCTACTACAATTAAGTGTTACTTAAACATTTGTTGAATGCATGAATGCATAGATGACACCACCATCTACCCAATCTGCTTAAACAGAAAACCTGGCATCATCCATGGTTTTCCTTCTTCCTTAATTCCTATTGGCTCTACCTCCTAAATACATCTCAGATCCAATGCCTCCTCTCCACACTCACTGCCTTCATTCAGACTTGATTATCTTTCTTTGGGATGTTGCTTAACTGGCCTTCCTATTTCTAATCTTGTTCCTCTCCAAGTGATTCTCCTCTTTGCTGCTAGAATTTTCTTTTTTTAATAGCATATTTTCTGAATGAAAATCTGATAGCACCATATTGAATAAGTTAATACTTTCCTCCAAGCCCCCCTGGGATAAAATCAGGACTCTTTAGTAAAACCTAAAAGATCTTTCATGACCTGTCCAGGCCAGTCTCTATAACTTCATATCTCAAAACTCCCCATTTTTCTCCTTATACCCCAGTCAGACTGAACTCCTGACAGTTTTCCTAGAACCCCATGTTCTCCTATTCCCGAGTGCCTATGTTGTGCTTCTTCTGCTAGAATGCACTTGCCTCTTTGTGCCAGACCAACCTCTACTCACCCTTCAAAGATCTGTTTCCATGTAGCCCCATTCATTCGTTGATCCCTCCCCCCCACCACACACACACAGTCAGTATTCACAGTACTAACCAGGATTCTTAGTTCCAAGCAACAGAAGAAACTGGATATTGGCTGACTTAAGGAAAAAAGGAGATTTGTGGAAAGAATATTGGGTGGCTGACACAAATGTTGCTGGGAAGGCCACAGAAACTGGCTCAGACAAGAAGCAAGAACAAGGAAAGCTGGGCACCAGCCAGGAACCCAGCAAGACACAGCACAGTATGCCAGGGTACGAGGCATCACTGCTACCACCATTGCACACAGGATACCTCAGCTTGCACTTCCAATCTAATGGCATTGGACACCAGTACCACAAACCACTGGCACCACTGACTCTGTTGCTCCTGGAAATCCCATGTCACCTGCTTTTGCCACCAGAATCAATCTTCCGCCAAACAACTTTGCATAGCAAAAGCCCTCTCTTTGAAGCCTGGGGCAGATGTATTAACTAGACTAAGCTTAACATATGTTCTGTGCTCTACTTGTAAGCAGGGCTAGGAAAGTAAGGAGCTGGCATTATTTTTGGCTTCCATATTGTAACTGGGATCTGCTTTTCTCCAGTAATCATGAAGGATTCCTCCAAACAAAGGAAAGGGGTCAGATACTGGGGACTCCCTAAATGACAAATGTCCAGTCTATTATCAAATTCATTCAGCAACTACATTGTACATCTCCCTGTGCCAGATTCTCTTTTAAGCACGAAGGATACAAAAACAAATAAAGTGATCACTTCATACCCACTAAGATGGCTTTGGTCAAAAAGAAAATAATTGTTCTCAAAGTTGGGAACAACTTAATATGTTGCTGGTGAGGATGTAAAACGATGTAGTCACTTTAAAAATCAATCTGGCAATACCTCAAAAGATTAAACAGAGAAATCATATAATCCAGCAATTCCACTCCTAGGTACTATGTATACATCCAAGGAAAACAGCAACGTACATCCATGCAAAAACTTTTACACAAATGTTTATAGTAGCTTTATTTATAAGAGTAAAAAATTAGAAATAACATAGGTTTCACCAACTGAAGAATGGATGGATAGAATGTGGTACATCCATATAAGACTATTACTTGCCCATGAAAAGGAATAAGGTACTGAGATGTGCTACCAGGCAGATAAATCTTAGACTTGAAACATTATGCTAAGTGAAAGAAGCCAGTCACAAAGGCCAAATACTATATGATTCCATTTATATAAAAAGTCTAGAATAGGCAGACTTATCAAGAAAGTAGGTTAGTATTTGGCTAGGGCTGGGGGTTGAACAAAGCAGGATGGGGAGTAACACTCACAGGCACAGGATTTCCTTCAGGATGAAATTTTTTAAAATTAGATTATGGTGTTGATCGTATAGCTCTGTGAATATATTAAAAACCACTGAATTGGCGGTGCCTATGGCTCAGTGAGTGGGGTGCCGGCCGCATATACAGAGGGTGGCGGGTTCTAACCCAGCCCCAGCCAAACCGCAACAAAAAAATAGCCAGGTGTTGTGGTGGGTGCCTATAATCCCAGCTTCTTGGGAGGCTGAGGCAAGATAATCGCCTAGGCCCAAGAGCTAGAAGTTGCTGTGAGCTGTGACAGCACAGCACTCTACCGAGGGCAACAAAGTGAGACTTTGTCTCTAAAAAAAAAAAAAAACCACTAAATTGTATACATTTAAGTGTGTGGATTGTGTGGTATGCAAATAATGTCTCAATAGAGTACTTAATACTATGTATAATTAAAAAAGGCTCCTTTTCCTCAAGAAGTGGACATGCTGTTAACAAAGAGTCAACGAGGAAACAAGACAAGTGTACCAGGCCCTTCCCCCACTCCTACCCCTTTTACCTCCTCCCTATCACAGCTTTACGTATACCTTATTTTAATCGTCTTTCTCCGAATGGTGAGATTTGAGGTTTAAGTCTGTATCTTTAGACTTTGGGTCACTGGGGCTAGGTGCAGTGTCTGGCATACAGTAGGCTTCCAATAGTTGTTTTGCTAAATGGTGAATAAATGAAAAAGTCATACCTGGAACCTGCGTATCCTAAGACCCGGATCAGACTCCTTTCAACTATACCCAATTACACTGGTGTTGGAAATGAATACTCACTAAACCTGACCACTAGCCAGAGAGAGGTCTACACTAAAAGCCATCATGTTTCCTACAAAGCTGTCTGTTTCCAGGTACGTGTTTACATTTTACACTGTAAACACAATTTTGCTGTTTCTTTCCTAATTGTGCTATGTGCTTTGAATAATCTTTTCACTCCCTCATTTACAGCTGCCTTGAGTTCACCACACAGCATTAGCTTTGCTGGCATCTTTAGCATCTTATAATTGTGACTTCTCACCTGTTGGCTGGTCAAAACTGAGGAGGGCTTTCTGGTCTCTGTGCACAGGGTCTTAAAGGCCCAAAATTTAAAGATTTAACTTTTCACTCACCAAGAAGCACAAAATAGAACTATTACAAGCAAAGATTATATAGAAGATTAATTTTTTTTTCACAGCCCCCTCAGGTTTAACTCTGCAACAAATGTCCTGTACTTTTCAAAAACAGACTTATTGAAATATAATTCTCATACCATATAATTCAACTATTTAAACTATATATATGTCAACATTTTTAGTATATTCACAGAGCTTTGCAACCATCACCAAGTTTAATTTTAGAACATTTTCATCACCCCCATAACAAACCCCATTACTGTTAATATTTACTCCTCCTTCTTCCCTTCCCTTACCCTCAACTCTAGCCACTACTAATCCACTTTTTCTCTTTATAGATTTGCCTATTATGAATGTTTCATATAAATGGAATTGTGTAATGTGTGGGTTTTGTAACTGGCTTCTTTGACTTAGTATGTTTTCAAGGTTCATCTATGTTGCAGTGTGTATTAGTACTTCATTTCCTTTCATAACTGAGTGATATACTATTATATGGATATGCCACATTTAGTTTATCTGTTCATCAGTTGGGCATTTGGGTTGTTTCCACTTTTTGACTCTTATGAATACTTCTGCTCTAAACATTCAGGTATATTTCTCTACTACTTTTCAAAGCAGCTTTGTTCTAAAACTTTCTTTGCCCTTCTGATGCTCTGTCTCTGAATAGGCTGTCCAGCAGTTTATAAGATTCTGCCAGGGGCGGTGCCTGGAGCTCAGAGGAGTAGAGCACTGGCCCCTTATACCAGAGGTGGTGGGTTCAAACCCGGCCCGGGTCAAAAACTGCAAAAAAAAAAAAAAAAAGATTCTGCCAGGCTTTTAATAATGCATTATTAATGCATCTTGAAACCCTAATTATTAACCTGGCAAATGTACAGACTTCTCGTTATTGTAATTGCTTACCAATATACACAATATTTTTCTGAACTGATGAAAACAATTTTCTCTCCAAATGAATCATGTGATGTCCCATTAAAAGATGTCAAAGAACCAAGTTTCCCATTTATCCAACAAGTCTTCTTGGAGAGTCTGTTCTGTATTAGGGACTGTCCACTGTACTGAGATGATAAGGATTAGTACATAATCCCTGCCCACCAAGATCTTCTATTCTTTTAGAAGAGACAACCAAAGGGGAGGCTGCTCGCCTGGTCTTGGTGGTCAGAGCAGGCAAATTATACTTAGGAAAATACTGCTAGGACTTAGCCTAGCAAAGAGCCAAGAAACCAAAGGCAGACACATGTGCAAAGATCCAGATGTGAGAGGAACATGTCTGAATGGGAGGCAGGGAGAACACAAAGGAGAGGGAAGGGAAGGGCATGAGGAGGTGTGGGAAGACATAACGGCTGATGAATAAAGAGGGGCCACATTGTTCAGGGCTTTGAATGCCAGCTCAGGAAAAGATCCTCTGCTTGAAGGGGAAGGATTAAAAAGTCAGCAGGCTTAAACATTCCCTCAAAAGCTTATTGAAAAATGTACATAGCCTGGGTAATAGCAAACCTCTGTCCCTACAAAAAATAGAAAAATTCACCAGGTGTGATTGTGCATGCCTCTAGTCCCAGCTATTCAGGAGGCAGAGATGGGACAATGGCTTGAGCCCAGGAATTTAAGGTTGCAGTGACTGCTATGATAATGCTACTGCCCTCATGCCCAGGCAATAAAGTGAGAGCCCATCTAAAAAAAAAAAAAAGGAAAAGAAAAAGAAAAAAATGTACAATATATTAAAAGCAATTCATGAATTTCTACTTTTTAATCTTCACATTAGAAGCAAATACGTTTCTGCTTTAGTCAAAATTTTTAAATTTGGTACCAGCTTGTAAATGATAATTATGTTTAAAATTATTGCATTTTATTATTGAACAAATATGTGTTTAGCCACTCCTATGTACAAGAGATTCTCTGACCTGTGAGGCTACAAAATGAGCAGTGCTTGGTTCTTCATTTCCGGTGATAAATCAAGCAAGATGTAAAGAAAGGAAAAAAAGTAATAGTTAATGTGTTATACATATTTAATGAATTACTTATTTAGAAGAACATTCACCACAAAATAATTCAGAAAATATCAGCCCCAATGTCTCTCATTTGCACAATATAATTCAATTTGGGGGGAGTAGAAATGGAGTCTTACTATGTTGCCCAGGCTGGTCTTCAACTCCTGGCCTGAAGTGATCCTCCTGCTTTAGTCTCCCAAAATGCTGAGATCACAGGTGTAAGCCACTGCACTCAGCCTACAATCCAATGTTTTCAAGAGCCCTACACCAAGAGACCTTCAGTAAAGAAGACTCTTAATTATTTTTGCTTTAGAAATCTTTGCATCCTCTGGTCCAATTCAGGGGAGAATGCTGGGACAATAAAAAGTAAGCACTTATTAAACATTACTAGCCAAAGAATATCCTATGGGCTATGAATAATATAAAGAATGGTAGTTATGGTCTCTTCCCTTGGTGAACTTCCAGTTCAACTAGGGGATGGGGGATGGTACAGAGGAGGTCAGGAGAGGAGCACATCCAATATTTACTACCTCCTCTTCTTGTACAAGGTTCTTAAATCTCACTTTACTCCATTTAATCTTCAAAAACCTTCACATGGAAGGTGTTTTTGTCATAAACTACAGATGTCTCCATAGCGGTACAAAATAACCTGCCCAAGATCAATAAGCCACAGCAGATATTTCTAATTGAGGTGAAAAACAGGCAATAGTATATACTAAGTGTGGCCACATGGGCAACCACCCAGTTCAGCTGAGAAACAATGGGGTTGGAGCCTGTAATGACTGACTTTCAGGGGTCTTTTTATGGAATGTCCACTCTTTGGCTCTGGAGAAAGTGATAAACAATACTTTCTAAGACCTGGGACTGGTGCTGGCATTGCCTGGTGGGTAATGCTTAATGACCAGCATACCTACATGTTGCCTTTTGAGTTTTTTAAAGAATAAAAACAGAGATATAGAACAGACTAGGGAAAGGAAATGAAAGTTTAAAGGAGGATTTTAATCAAATGGAACATAGAACATTGTTGTAGATTGAAGGGAATGATCCCAGTACAAATGGAGGAACAATAGCATAGGAAAGAGAATAAATAACAGTGAGAATGATGTACTAGAGTTAGCGAGAAAAGAAAGGACCCAGTGCATGGGGAGGAGTTAGCCCATTCTCAACGAGGGCAAACATTGGTTCTTACTTTTGGTATGTACACAGATACACATGTAGCACATAAACAGGTGTGCAGTATGTCTATGGCAACATATCTAAAAAGACTCGTTAAGGGGCAATAATGAAAAAAGGTTGAGAAACACAAATCTATGGTAACTCAAGAGAAGGCAGAGAGTACATGAGTAGATGTTGGGAGGTGTTTAAATGTGCCATTGGAAACACGTGGAAGCTCTCTTCTGATACCATCTATTTTCTTAGTGAAATAAGGAGCAAGAAGAACTACACAGCAGTATAAAGGGAGATTTTCAGGTTTGATGAGAGATGAGAAAGTTTGAAATTGATGTCTTGAGGGTGAGAGAGGGAATTCACTAAAGACTCACTTGATGTAGGTGGACTTCTTAATGTAAGATTAATCAACATGTCTGTGTGCTTTTCCTCAACTGCATTCAGATGCTCAGATTAGGCAGATATTTGGTTTCACCAGGATTGGAATCTTACTAGGGGAGTACAATGAATGAAGGTGTGAGCAAGGGTATATCCAAAAGAGTGACTATAATGATCATGATTTTATATCATGGTTTTATACATATACACACATACGTAATACATATATAAGTATATACACATACATACATACACACATGCATACACACACATATATGCCTCATCCTCCCTCATCCCTGCCCATAATAGTACATGTTGCTGGTTTCTTATGCCAAGTACTTGTAACTCACCATATGAAGGGTTTTTGTTGACCTGTGTCCAAGGTGGGTCAGATATGCTAAGAAGGTCCCAGAAATAATCTTCAGCCAATAATGGATGAGATACCCCAGTTTCATTTCCTCTAACTCTGAGTATTTCACAAACCTGCTCAATAAATGCTCTGTATTTACTTCCTTCTCTTCCCAGTCTGACTCTCCCATACCCTACCAGTGTTTCCCAGGATCACCTCCCAAATAAATGACTTGCAATCAAATCTTTGTCTCGGGGCAAGATTTTGAGGGAACTAAACTAGAACAAAAATGAACCATAGTTTTAAGCCAGAAAAGAAGATAATTAAGGACATGATGGTAGAGGTAGAGGTAGGAATAAGGGAGGATTGATAAACAGTGAAAAGTGATAGGATCAATGGATCAGAGGACCCAATGAGTTCAATGGATGTTAAAGGACTGGATAATGGAAGTGGTTATTGAAGTGTGAGACACTTGAGATTGGGATTATGCAGTTATTGTTGAAGACAAAGTTTAGGGTATGACCATGGGTGTGTGTGACTTGGTGAGCTAGAGGCTAAGATCACTGCAGATAAGGGATTGAGGAACTGAGAGGCCAAGGCCAAAGGCAGAATTACCTATAGAAGAGTAAATATATTTTAGTTGCCTTCTACCTCTTCCATAGGATTATTCTGAAGATTAGAGAATATAATTAACATAAATCCTCTAATATAGAGCTTGGTACAAAGTATGTGCTTAATAAATGTTAGTAGAGGTCCAAAGCTTGGTACATCATCCAAACCACACCATCATTGCCTTCCAAGGATTGTTATAACTTGCTCCATTGAAGAAATTCTCTCTTCTCTTTAGTCATAAGGCTGTAAGGCTCCAAGGCTAAGCTGTTTATGGTTACTTACTCTGTTCCAAAGAGAGAAAGAAAGAGGACAACACAAAGACAGCAGCAGACATAAGATGGACAGAGGAGCCAGTAGTACTCAGTTCCCTAGAGTTCATTGTTTTTACAGCTAGATGGACCTCCTCTCTACAAGTATTCAGTTAGGTTTCAGAGCCAAGAAAACTTTTGTAAAAAAATTTAATTTTGTTTTGTTGAGCAAGTTTGAATTGAGTTCCTTTCATTTGCAACAACAATAAAAATAATAACATGGCCTCATGCTGGCTAATGTGATCTAATATAAGGTTCATACGTGGAGATCTTTTAGAGGCCTAGAGGGAATTATTGTGAGGTTTAAAGAACATCCATCTGTTCTTTACCTGAGACTGACTACCTGAGTTAGTCTCAACTTTGCCGTGTGTTAGCTGAGTGGGCTTTATGTGTGGGTTTTCAGTGAAACAACCCCAAAATCAACCAAAAATCAGGCCAAAAATCAGTCTAGCAAAGTTGTTGAAGTCATCATCTCCCTCACCCCTCAGTGTCCTCTCTGTGATGCACACAGAAGAAATTTATTTTGGAATTCATTGCCAGAAAAACCTTATTTCTCTCAAAAAACTAGGAAAGATTTTCTTTATGTGAAGACAGAACTAAGGGATGGTGCCTATGGCTCAAAGGAGTAGGGCACTGGCCCCATATACCAGAGGTGGCGGGCTCAAACCCAGCCCTGGCCAAAAACTGCAAAAAAAAAAAGAAAGAAAGAAAGAAAGAAAGAAAGAAAGAAAGAGAAAGAAAGAAGTAATTCATTGTTTTTATTCACTGCGGCTACAGCCCTGGCCAAAAACTGCAAAAAGAAAAAGAAAGAAAGAAAAGAAAGGAAAGAAGTAATTCATTGTTTTTATTCACTGCTGCTACCTGGAAGCTCAGAGGCAATTATACTACCCAATAAATGAGATCTTATAATGTGTATATGTGAATATGAAACTTTAAGTTTTCCTCCTAATCTTAGTATGTACTCTAATTACCGTATATACTCGAGTATATAAGTACTATTTTTTTAAACATAATTTTAATTTTACTATTTTAAGTGCTATATAAAAACTCATCAAATCATTTATGAAAAAGTAAAGCATGGATAAATAAGATACAATAGTAAGCAACTCAAGGAATATCCTTTTGCCTCTCTGGGTGATTCTTTGGTGTAAAATGATGGAGTTAAAATTTCCATTGGAGAGATAAATTCTGAAGCATCCTCTTTACTCCAAAGTATGGCAGTAATAGATGATAATCAAAAAGAAAACTGAGATAGCACAACTGAATAAAAAGCAAGATAAAAATCTTCATGACCCAGAAACAAAATAGAAACATCAAGAAGTAATTGGGTTGAAACTATGACTCTCTGGGCTCCTGGTCTAAAGGTAGTAGCTGTGTCTGGGAGTTCAGCTTCTGCAGAAGAAAACAGACCAAGTGGACCCTACATGAAATGGGATATTAAAGCCAGAAGTTCTTACCTTACAATGAAAGGAAGCCAAAAAAAGAAAACTGTTGTTGAGTTATGTGAGAGCTGACAGCTTTTATAAAAGTAGGAGGGAAGCCTAAGGAGACAAAAGACACAAACATAGTCCCCTAACTAGGACCTGAAAGAAGCCACCTGCTGGCCTACTGACCTGATCTGAAGCTTCCTTAGTATTATGACAGAGCAAGAACCCCCCCCACACACACACACACAAATATGAACCTGGTTTCATACTGAGATACTGAGGTGAGGCTGGGGGAAACTAATAGGAAGCTATTACCCAATAAGTAGAGAAGAGAGAGTGAAATAAATTTCCCTCTCAAAATGAGCTTATGAACCAAAACTATTGCAAGGCATTTGAGGAAAGCTAAAAAGTTAAGAAAAACTATAATCAAAATCAATAATTAAAATATAAATTTGCTCTATTAGAAATACATTCTGGAGTTTATTCTGAAAAAGACTAAAACATAAGTATGCTTAGTATGCTAAAATTCATTTTTGAAAAACAAATAAGCAAATAGACAGAAATAAGAGCTATATGTCAAAAACAGAATGAGAAATTTTGAACTAGAAATATAGATTTTAAAATTATAAATTTAATAGGCATAAAAACTGAGCATAGGTGATGAGCAAATTAGTGATTTTTATCACAGTATAACAACTTCACTCAGAATACAGTACAAAATACATAAAAAGCTATAAAAATAATTAAGTGACATAGAGAATAAATCGAGAAACTATACAACACACCTAATAAAATTGCAGAAGAAAAGAATAGAGGGCATAAAGGAGAAATAATAACTGAAGAGGTGCAAATTTGCCATAATTAAGCAATGATACCAAGTCCTTTATTTAAAAGAGTGTTCTAAGTACCAAGTTGGAAAAATAAAACAAAATCCACACTTACTTTACAGCAAAACTGCCAAACATCAAAATAAATAAATAAATTTTAAGAATTTCTATAGAAAATGTCAAATCACCTAAAAACTAATGACATATATAATAACACGTTCTAACTGACAGCAACACAGGCCAAAAGGCTACGAAGCTAAAATTCTAGCTTGCCAAAATACAACTGGCAAGCTAGAATTTTACACCCAGTTAAACTGTCATCCAAGAGGTGGCAAAATAGGATACATTCATATAAGGTGAGAATATCGCCCACAAAATATCACTAAAAGGGGATATTTAAACCTTTTAATCTAAGAAGGAAGAAAAGAAGAAGAAAAAGAAGACAATAAAAGAGAGAAGCAAAGGCATGAAATACAAGAAAATATGGTGAGCACAAAATGAGAAAATATGTTTCCATAAATTTAATTAACATTCACTGAAATAAAAATTAAAATAACTGCTGATCTGTTTGTAAAAGAGAGTGTAAGTTAATGTTCTAAGCAACAGCAAGAATGATTGAGGGTATATTGTTTAATTAGTAAAGTGTATTCAAGTTCTCATCATTTTTAAAGGAGGATAGAAATATTGAATAATTTTATAAAATGTAAAGTTAAATATGTACAAACTGAATATTTAGAGTAACCATTTTAAAGAATAAATATAGTATCTATAATTTTCCAAAAAAGATGGTTAAAAATGGGAGCTATAGAAAACTTTACACAAAAGTCTGAAATGGAGATAAGGAAGCAAAGACCATAGTAAAAAGAAAACACAAAGTCAGATGGTAGAAATAAATTTAAATACATAAGCAATTTTAATATATAGAAAAGGATTAGACAACTGCCTATGAGATTGAATATAAAAATTCACTATATATTATATATAATACAACCAAACAAACCATAAGGAAAAATTAAAAGGATAAGAAAAATATACCATATAAACACTATCAAAAAAAGTGGGACTGGGCACTGTAGCTCAGTGCTGTAATCCCAGCACTTTGGGAGACCAAGTAGGAGATCATGTGAGCCCAGAAGTCCAAAACCAACCTGAGCAACATAGCAAGGCCCTGTCTCTACAAAAAACAGAGCTTAGCTGGTGTGACATGCTTGTAGGCCCAGCAGTTGGGGAAGGCTGGGGCAAGAGGATTGCTTGAGCCCAGGGGTTTGAGACGGCTGTGAGTTATGATGATGCTACTACTCTCTCTATCCCCTGCCAAAGAGCAAGATCTTGTCAGAAATGGAAGGAAGGAAGAAAGGAAGGGAGAGAAGGAGGGAGAAAAGAAGGAAAAAGAGGAAGGAAGAAAGAAAGCACCAAAGAATTTGGTTAAAAATATATCTCAATGTGCCCAAGTCCAGAAGAGGAGCAGGAATAGTTATTATTTGGTACTGGAAAAGTATTTCTCTCCCCTTAGGCTAATATCTTTGATATAATGTACAATTATAAAATTCAACCACTCATGGCTTTTAATTCTCTCACAATAATAGCCACATCTTGGTTGTTTGACCAGAGCCAACTTATGGAAACATAAAAATATATCATTAGAGATCTGGATTGTAAAATCACTTTCTGATGATGGGAATCTTGTAATCAAACAAATGCTTGAGATTGATCTTTATTTTTAACACAAGGTATTATGTTTCCTTTGGTACCAGCATTTTCACATTCATTAATTATGTTCTTTGGATTTCACAATACCTTCTGAGATAGGTGTGGGCACATACGATTTTCCCCATTTTCTGAAAGAGTAAATAGAAATATACAGTTGAACTACTCATCCTAATATGGCTATTTAATTAGTAGCAAAATGAGGACTAGAATTCAACTGTAGTTTAAGTCCATTAAATTCTATCTCTTTCCAAGAGAAATAACATGGGTTAAAGAAACTTGTAGCACAAAAGCCAACAAAAATAGATGAAACAATTCAACGAAGATGTTCTATACTCAAAATGACCACCTGTCTTAGTTTGTTCCTGCTGCTATAACAAAATGCTGTAGATAGGTATTTTACAAACAACAGAAATTTATTGCTTACAATTCTGGAGGCTAGGAAATGCAAGATTAGGGTGCTGGATGATTCTCATAGAGGGTGCTGTCTATATGTCCTCACATGGAAGAAGGGGAAGAGAGCAACTTGCTCCTTAAAGCCCTTTATAAAAGTAATCTTATCCATAAGGGCAGAGCTCTCATGGCCTAATCACTTCCTCAAGGCCCCACTTCCTAGTACTGTTTGCATTGGGGATTAAGTTCCGACATGAATTCTAGAGGAACACAAACACTAAAACCACCTAATAAACGAACTGATGTCTTCTTTTACTAAATAGTATTTGCCCTGGCCGTGGGAAACTGTGGTAGCTCAATGATAGTCCTATTGGAGTTTAAGTTTAGCAAAGGACAGAAGAAGCAAGAAATGTTTTCAAAGGAGACAGAAAATGTTTCACAAAACTGCTTTAGTGGTATAGTGGACAATTAATATTTTGCCTGCCCAGCACAACCCTTTTCTTTAGGGAACTGTGCCTCCCTTCTTTATGAATTGTTTCTCTCCCACCTATAATAATGCCATGGGGGCTACCTTATTCTTAGATGACCTCAGTTATAAGTGATTGGTCCAGGGTTGTGCACCAGATCCAATCTGTGCCCATCAGAACCCAACCCGGGGCCACTATGAGTTGATAGGGCATTTTTGTGCTGATTAGAAAACGTGGCCGTTCCTCAAGACACTTTCCAGCGGCACCCATGGGTTTGTGTAATCACGCTAACAGCAGAATTTGTGAACTTCAGCTGAAAAACATTATCACCAGTGCAGAGACAATAAAATTCAGGAGCTTAGGACAGACATCCACTTTGACAGATGAATAAGGCTAATCTTCAGTGAGCCACAATAAAGTCAATGTAAGGAAAGAAGCCAAAATTCAGAATAGGAGTTGGTTCTAGATATATTTGGGGGCCAGGCACAGTGGCTCATGCCTGTAATTCAAGTACTCTGGGAGACTGAGGAGGGTGGATTGTTTGAGCTCAGGAGTTTAAGGACTGAGGAGGAGTGGATTGTTTGAGCTCAGGAGTTTAAGACTAGCCTGTGACCCTGTCTCTACTAACTATAGAACAAAATAGCTGGGTGTGGTGGCACATGCCTATAGTTCCAGCTACTCTGAAGGCTGAGACAAGAGTTTGAGGTTGCTATGAGCAAGAGTTTGAGGTTGCCATGAGCTACGATGTACCATGGCATTTTAGCCTGGAGCAACGGAGTAAGACTCTGTCTAAAAAAAAAAAGTAGATACATTTGGGGTCATAATTCCAGTTATTCCTAGAAACTCAACTGTATCCCTTCTTCTCCCATTATTTGGATGTTCGACTCTTTCTTTTTTTCCCGCAAGCCAAAACATTCCCTTTCTTTTCTGATGCAAGATCAAATAGAATTTTTGCTATTTGCAAATAATGCAGCTGTGAATTTAATTTCACTAATTTCCACATCCCTCAATTTTACAAGCAAATGGGGGAGGGCACATTAGCTTTAATCTCTACTTGATCAAGTATGATTTTTACACAAAGGGAAACAGCTCTGTTTCTATCTATTCCTACCCAGTAAGTCGTTTCTCATTCTATAGCCATGCCTAAAAAGAAAATTACATGTTGGCTGTCTGCTTTAATTGTTTGTAATCACTGAAATTTGCAGTCCTATCCTGTGGTGTGCTCTGAGACCTCTCCTCATGGGGCATTCTTTCAGTGTGTTTTGTTGGCAGTTGCTGTAGTGATTTGGAAATTGGGAAATGTATAAAATCCAGAGGGATATCAATTTTGGCATTTCTTTTCTTTAGTCAATGTTGTTCTTAGAAATGTGTAGGGCACTGAAAACAATTAAATCAAATGATGGGCTCCACTATTGACATACAGAACTTATACTGTTCCAAGAATCACTCGTTATACTGATGGTGGATCCAGCTTTAGAAGTATGAGTCAAATGAGGCCCATCCTGGAGGGAGCAGGGGACAGTGCTTCTTGCCATTTAGCTTGTTTAGAGGTCAATATCCTTAAAACAGCGGTTCTCAACCTGTGGGTCGTGACCCACAGGAACTGTATTAAAGGGCCACGGCATTAGGAAGGAAAGGTTGAGAACCACTGCCTTAGAAAGACATCTTCCTCCCAAGTGCACAGACTTTTTCTTATGCTTCTATTTGTCATGCTGGACTTTAATTTGTAGTTACAGCCAAATATGCAAAGCAAGAAGATTGAACCTTATTTGTGTACCAGCATACACAAATCTGATCAGATACAATCATTTATAATGTCATAAGACTAATTATAAAACAAATATAGCAGAACTGAGGCTTATTGTTTTCCTCTTGTCCAACAAGACTTAAACAGTTGCAAATGGTGGGCGGGGTAGGAACATGTGAAAACTAACCATCCCTGACCCCTTGAGCCCCATGTTGGTATGCAACTATTATTTCCTGGTCAAGTATGGTAATCCCAAGGCCTTGGGAGGCTAAGCTGGGAGAATCGCTTGAGCCCAGGAGTTTGAAACCAGCCTGGGAAACATGACAAGAACTTGTCTCTACAAAAAAAAAAAAAAAGAAAGAAAGAAAGAAAGACAGAAAGACAAATTTGATGTGTTTTGTAGCACTATCTGTAGTACCAGCTACTCAGGAGGCTGAGGCAGGAGGATTGCTCAAACCCAGGAGTTGGAGAACATTACACTCTACCTGGGCACCAGAGACCCTGTCTCAAAAAAAAAAAAAAAAAAAAAAAGTGTATTTCTTCTTTGGAAACAGAAGCAGAAAGGAGTCATTTGGAACCACATTACCTGGCAAATAAGTTAGGTAATCAAGCTACAGTATGTAATTTTGGGTGTCCCCCAAAAAAGTGTTATTAACTTCTAAGACTGGCTTTCTGTGTGGCTCAAAAGCTGCTTCCAAAACCAATTTTCAAAGGAAATGGGCAAAGAACTTCAGCAGTGAAAGCATCTTAGAACTGTGTAATCTTCTAAAGAGATTACTCAGGACAAAAACCACTCATTGGTATATAAGAGGTTATATATGCTTGCCTTTCAAAAAAGTTAAGTTTCAAAAAGCACGAACGAATGTATTTGCATCCGATATAGCAATATAAATAGAGACAGTGGAGAGAGTCCCAAGTCGGATCTCTCCTACTCAGGTGAAAGAACAAAGGAGAAAAATTAATGTAGTGCAGGAAGGGCAGATGATAGGATCCCTACTTCCTTCACCACATATTCCAGGCTGGCATTTATTTATTTATTTATTTTTTTTAACAAGTAGATAATGTGTTTTATTTTATTTTATTTTTTTTATTATAGATAAAAATATGCACCATAGCATTTAAACATCCAAATGAGATTTGGGAGGTCCAAGGACATTAAGACTAGCAGCTCATTTTCCTGGACACAACACAAGGGAAAAGCTACCTGTAGCTACTTGGAGCACAGAGGTAGCTGAGACAGGTGTAGCAGGAGATAGGCAGTTAGGTGGACAAAGTGCTCCTGTTTCTCTCTGACCCACTTGCAACTAGCAAAGGATCCACAGGAAGCCAAATGCCCTGGAATACAACTGTGCTGAGAGGGTCAGGACACCAGCAGAAGCAAAAGGAATTAAATTGCTGGGCTCAAAGACCCCAGTAACCTAAGCTAGAACATAATATCAAAAGGCCAGGTGGAGGCACGTGCTCTGTAGCAATAGCATGCTTAGGTTGCGTCCCTGAGCAGCTGACATCCTGTGGGGAACTGGTCTCTGAGAAGTATATATTTGTTAATTGAAAGTAGTGTGTTTAAACCAGAAGAAGTGGGAAGACTGTTCATTGGAAGTCTTAGAGCTCCTTATCATTGGGAAAATGCTCAAGGAATATCACAGACATACTGATGAAAGACTGATATTTAATACTGAGCTTCAGTTCAACATTAAATCATAACAAAACTAGATTTTCTTGATATAGCTAAGTTTATTCAAGTAATCTGCAACTTTGCTAATGTAGTGTCTTTTCTTTTTTTTTTACTCTTTCATGAGTTTCATTTTTTCTATTATTTCTGTGTTTTCTAAATGTTATCTATACAAATAATATAACATAAAATTACATTTTTATAAAAGCATGTACTATGTTTGAAACAAAAAATATAATACATATTTTTAAAAAATATTTTTGTGTATTAAACAAGATCAGAAGAGATTCCAGGATAGTCTTTTAGTTAAAATTAGTTTCTGTGAAGTGTACAACAAAAATTCAAAGGTTAACAAAGTTAAGCCTTCTTTGTTTTGTCATTTACCCACATAAGTATATTTTATGTGTTTTAAAAGATGAAAACTAGCCATCCCCTGCACTGATTTTCAATTATCTGTACGCTGGAAGTCCAACATATCCTTTCCTAATTAAGCATATGCTTACTGGGATTAGCACAGGAGAGGAGATTTACCACCTAAGGAGGTTCTCCCAGCTCCCAGCACCATCTGTGCACTGAGCTGTGCCCAGACCCATTTGGTGATTCACTAGAACCTGGCTAAGAGTTTGGCAAGGCTCCGACAGAAAACAGGATATGGTAATTCTCTTGAGGCTTAGCCCAACTCTGCTGTGGTTTCCTTGATATGCTCTCTGATTCCCCAAGACCAGCCTTTGGTTTGTATTGCTCTGCAGTGGTTTTTCCACAAACACACCCTGGTTCAGAATGAATTAGGCAATGACCTTGTGAGCTTGTTATTTCTCCTGGAGGCCCAGAGAACAGAGTCTCTTATTCAGGGTCACACCATTAGCTAGTGAAAGATGAGGATGGAACCCCAGCACCAAAATGTTCATCCAAACAATGCCAGAGCATCAGAGGAAAATACGGCCCCAAATAACCACCTGCTACCCAACAACAATCAGGAAGCCTCTTTTCATTTTTATGATTTATTTGAGAGCAGCTCAAGTTCAAACTAATCTAGTCCTACGTGGAATTCACCACAAATGATTTTTTTAAACTTGGGCAAGATTTAAGTTGTATTTAAATACAGAATTCTCCTGCCTGGGTCCCCCAAATACTGCCCTTTCAGAGCCCTTCTGTGTCTGCCATTAACTGGGGTTTCTTGGTAAGGCAGCTAAGGTTTATTATTATTAATTATTTTGACAGGTTATACAAGCACATTGTACAGAAGTCAAAAACTGCCAAAAATGTAACCATTGAAAGTAATTTTCATTCTCATACTAAGCCGCTGAGTTCTTCTCCCCAGATAAAGCTGCTATTATCAGATTTGGGGGTGTCCTTCTAGAGTTATAGCATGAATATACAAGTATATGTTTATGGATATGTAGGTCATTTTTAAAAACAGAGGGCCTAGTTCCTTCATTTTCTAACCCACAGTATCAGTAAAGAGTTACATTTAACTTCATATAATAGTAGCCTTACCATAGTAGCGTAACAAAATGAAGATCTCATGTCATTTTTTTCTGTTTGTTTTTTCTTTAGACAGGGTCTTGTCCTGTTGCCCTGTCTACAGTGCAGTGACACAACCATAGCTCATAGCAACAATAAACTCCTAGGCTCAAGCAATCCTCCTGCCTCAACCTCCAGAGTAGTGGAGACTACAAATGCACACCACCATGTTGTACTAATTTTTCTGTTTTGTTGAGACAGGGTCTTGCTGGTCTTGAACTCCTGATCTCAAGAGGGATCCTCCTGCCTTGGCCTTCCAGAGTGCTAGGATTACAGGTGTGAGCCACTGTCTTCGCCTCCACTCTCCTTTTCTCTCTACTTCTGGATCTACCTTATATCTGTCATCCTCCACAAAACCTTTCCCAACTATTTTAGCCCTCATGACTCTCCATTTTTGCCTGGGGAGAAGGGCACAGTCTGACGATGTAGTGAAGAATAAGGCTTTTGAGAGAGGTCAGCGAGCTATGGCCTGTGACCTAAGTTTTGTATGGCTCTTAATTTAAGAATGTTTTTTTACATTTTTAAACAGTTGAAAAAACAAGAATATGAAATAGAGAGAATGTATGTGGCTCTAAAGCTAAAATAAATACTATCTAGCCTTTACAGAGAGTTTGTTGATCCCTGCTCGAAACCAATCACAATAATCCCATTCTCTTTGCTGGAGATTTAAGTTAGAGGTAAACACAGGACCCAGTTCTAACCAGTGATCTATGAGAAGAATTTGTTCCATCCTCACACCCAGCCTCTGGATATTATTACATCTTATAGGCTGATGCCAAGGAAGCTACACCACGGATGGCTCAGTGGAAAGATAGAAAGATAGAACCTGGATTCTAGCTACTTCTGATGTATCAACTAATCCCATATCCTCATTTATCTCTGAACTTCCAGTTAGTATGAAATCATTTCCTTATTGTTTAAGGCAGTTCAGGTGAGAGAATTCTCTATCTTGCAGCCCAAGTACATTAGGATAGGTTAGGTTATATGATAGCAACAAATCATTCCCAATTCTTAGTAGCTTTGACATCAGAATTGTTTATTTCCTGCTTTCATTGTATGTCCACGATGGGTTGGTGGAGCTTTGCACCAAACAGTGACTAAGTGCTGATGGAGGCTCCCACATTTTATAGCTATTCTGTCTTAAAGAAGAGACCCACATGAGCACTGTGGCAGTAGAAAAGAACACCTGAAGAGCTAAATGATTATTTCGGTATTAGAGACTTTCTTGAAGATAGAGACCATGTCCTTTCATAGTTCATCCCCAGAACCTAACACAGTGACTCCTACAGAGTGGGTCCCAATGAAAGAATAATTTAAATAAGTTGTTTTTTTCTCATGTAATGGTCAAAGGCACGTTAAAGTCATTGGCTGCTCAAGTCCCCAAGGTCATTCAAGGAGTAAAATTCTTTTTTTTTTTTTTAGAGACAGAGTCTCACTTTGTCACCCTTGGTAGAGTGCCGTGACATTATGACTCACAGCAACCTCAAACTCTTGGGCTTAAGTGATTCTCTTGCCTCAGCCTCCCGAGTAGCTGGGACTACAGGTGCCAGCCACAACACCCAGCTATTTTTTTTGTTGCAGTTTGGCCAGGGTTGGGTTTGAACCCACCACCTTTGGAATATGGGGCTGGCGCCCTACTCACTGAGCCACAGGCACCGCCCTAAGATTCTTTCTGTTATTTTTCTCTGATAAGATCTAAGGGCTGTCCTCATCTACATGGTCAAAATTGGCTTATTAAAAAAAATGGTTCACTGTTTCATTCTAGTTTAGGAGCAAGGAATAAGATCAGAAGTGATCAGATTATATGATGCTCTTGCTTAAAACATTCATTCCAGTGACTTCCCCTACTGTATTTCAAATCAAATTCAAAGTTCTGCCAAGAGCCCACAGGGCTGCGTGATCTAGACCATGCCTACTTTTCTGATCTCATTTCTCCCATGAGTAGTGAGCCTGTAGCCATACCTGACCTTTTTGTTGTTTCTCAAACAAAACAAGCTTATTCTTACTTTGGGAGTTTTACTTTTGCTATTTTCTCTTAGTGGAACATTCTTCTCATGGCCCTTTTCTTTCCTGAAGTCTTCATTCAAACATTACCCCCTCAGAGAGGCCTTTCCTGAAACTCTATCTAAAGTAGCTCCCAACGCCTGTGCACTCTTTTTATTGGCAGGTTTATTGAGGCATCATTCACATACTATTCAATTCACCCATTTAAACATATGATTCAATGATATTTAGTGTATTTACAGAGTTGTACAACTATTGCCACAATCAATTTTAGAACATTTTCCTAACTTCCATTAAGTCCCTTTTTCCACTCAACTATCCCCACTCCCAACCCCCTCTGCCCTGGCCTAGGTAAGTACTTTATATCTCTATAGACTTGCCTATTTGGTTTATTTTATATAAATGAAATCATTCACTATATAGTCCTTTGGGACTTGTTTCTTTCACTTAGTATAATGTTTTCAAGGATCCTCTCTGTTTTAGCACGCATTAGTACTTCATTCCTTTCCATAGTCAAATAACATTCCATTGTCTGGATATACTACATTTTATCTATTCACTCATTTATCCATCTTGTTTATTCATTCATCACAGTTAACAAGCATTTGGATTGTTTTTCATTTCGGGACTCTTGTGAACAATGCTCCTATGATTATTACTCTACAAGTTTTTGTGTGGACATATATGTTCATTTCTCTCGGGATCTCTCTATTATTAATTTTTTCTAAAATAGGGGTTAGCTAAATTTCCTAGGAAAAGGCCAGGAGGTAAACATTCTAGGCCTTATAAGGTAGAAAATCTGTACAGAAATGGCTATGCCATTGCAGGACAAAAGCTGAAATAGACCATATGCAAACAAAAAGGCAGGGTTACATCCCAATAGCACATTTATAGACACTAAAATTTGAAATTTCATATAATTTTTATATACCAAAAAATAATATTTATCTTTTGATGTTTTTTAACCATTTAAAAATGTAGGAATAATTCTCAGCTCACAAGCCATACAAAAATAAGTAGCAAGCCAGATTTGGCCCATGGATCATATTTTGCCAGCCCTTGCTCTATAACAGATCACGTTTATTTCCTTCAAAGTATTTATCACAAACTGCGTATGACTATTTGTTTAGTTATTTGCTCTGTATCTCCTCCCATGAGAACCCAAGTTTCATCAGAAGGTAGACAATCAATATTTCATTGATTTAGTATGTGTACTCTTATTTGTCTCGTTCCCCTATCAATAGACATTTGAGTTGTTCTCAATTTTTGGAAGTTACAAATGTTGCTTCCAGAAATGATTCTGACAATAGGTATACATTTTTAGGCTTTGATAGATTTGACAAATGCTCCTCTTAAAAAGTTATATTAACAAACATATAAATGTGCCCATTTTCCCATACCCTATCCAACATTAGGTATTATCTAGTTGGCAAATAAATAAAATAAGAATTAGATTTATATGTGTGAAATATTAGTGATGGCATGGACTTTTTCTTAATTATTGGACCTTAATTTGTAAGTGCACTCATGATTTGTGTATAAGCAAAATTAGCCCCTAACATGCCAAATGTCAAACAAAAACAAGTTTTTGCAACGTCTTTATATTTTGATTTTTTGACTTTTGACTTTTTTTAGGATGGCCATTTTTTCTCCCCAGTACAAAAAGCTTGTTTTTTAAGTTTTTAAGTTGTCAAATTTATCAAATGTTTCCTTCATTGCTTATTGTTTTCCTTCAAAAGTTTATTTTTTCAGTTGTCAAATTTATCAAATGTTTCCTTCCTTGCTTATTGTTTTCACATCATTCTAAAATTATAAAAATAACTCATCTTTGTTTTCTTCTAGTAATCTTATATTTTCTTTTTTCCCTCTTTCTTTTTTCAAACATTTAATTCTTTGACATATTGATAGTGACCATGAGGACTGGTGAGGCAAGGAATCAGCTTTAATTTGTTCTAAACAAATTAAATATCTGTATAAGCCATATTTCCCTGATGATTTGAAATGCCAATTTTAGAAGATACTAAATTTCCCCAAACACTTGGTATATTCAGGATGATATTCAAAATATTGAAAAACAGATACAATACAGACTCCCCACCCCAATCAGTTGGAACAAGGCATCAACACATCACGGAACAGGGACCATGAAAAGGGGAACAGCATAGGCAAAGGTAACCAGTGTGTCATCGGCTGCATGGTTTCATTTCCAGACTTGGGTCTGGCTCCTCAATTCCCCTATCTATTCCTGCTCTTTCATCACCTCTAAGTACAGGACCCTGGGGGCTGGCCTCAGAGGGCCTCATCAAATGACCCAATAAGGAAAACACCTACCTGTAGACTTTTGCTAAGTTGATCATAAATGGCCTATTTAAGTAACTTTTGCTCAATGATTCTGTTACTTGCAGCTCAAAGCATCTCATCCAACACGTGTGTTGTGCATATCACACAGGTGATCATGTGCACCTGCTGCATTTATCAGCTTTCAGTATCACTATAATGATTGAAATTTTGGCTTTACAGGCTTTTAGGAGAGCAGAAAGGGTTCATTATTTTGTAATGCCCTGGAATATTAGAATAGCATTAAGATCAATCTGTTCTCTGAAGTATTCACCCATAAAACTCTTCAGGCCTGGCAACTTTAATAATTTTCCTTCTCAATTTATCCCATTGTTTTTGCTCTTGTTGTTGCTAATTTAAGTTTCCCTCCTTTAAAACTCATTTTGAATAATTTATATTTTCTTAAAAAATGATTCCTTTTATTCATATTTTTAGATTTATTAGGATTGGGTAGTGAAAAATAATTCACCAATGATCAAGACTTATACTTTTCCATTACTGTTGGATAATGTAGCCAGTACAGTATTTCTTGGAATTTATGTAAGTTTTCATTGTTGTCTGTGGTAAACATCTTTCAAATGTCTCAGATAGGATAGCATAGAACAGTAATTTTCAACCAGTATGTCATGAAAGGATCTTAGGTGTGCCTCGAAACTTTTTAAAGATTATTAATTAAATTATTTTTGAAAGAAGTTTAAAGCACAGTAAGTTTATTCTTTTTTTCACTCTTTTTTTCTTTTTTCTTTTTTTTTTTTTATCAACAATTTTAGTGTGCCATGGAAGTTTAACTATTGATTCAAGCATACCATGAGATAAAAAAGGTTGAAAAACACTGGCATAGAAGTTAAGTGCCAAACCACATTAGGTTGAATCCCAGTTCCACCATGAACCAGGGACCTTAAGTAAAGTTGTTTAATGTCCTTGTTAATACTATCATCCAGTAGTACCTCTTTTTGAGCATATTTTATAAAACTTTATGGTTTTAATACTATTGAGAAGATTAATCTAAAAATGTCTTCTGTTTCCTAGAGTTCTTTATCTAATTTATATTTGACATAGATTTATTCTTTTCTTTTTCTCTTTTCTTTTTGTAGTATCAATGTGTAGGAATCTTCAGAGGGGGGCAGTGAGGCATATTATTTATCTTCAATGGAGCACTCTATTCTAGCTTATTATTTGCTCTAGAATTCCATATGAGGATGGTCGTGAACTGTTCTCTCTTTTTTCCCTCAGGTAGTTTTAATTTACTCAAAATTTGAGTGGAAAGGCAAGACATTGATGGCAATCTCTTTTGGTGACCTGCTGGGAAGGAACAGATGAAAGAAACCTAAACACGTTGTCTCTGATTATGCCTGTTTGCACATCTCTCATCCCATAGAAGAGGAACTCACTTTTGGTTTGGGCTATTCCCCCACTTTGAAACCAGCTGGTCATCCTGAAGGGTTTTCCCTGTTATGAGATTGAGTGAGACTGAAGGAAGAGATTCTTGGGAGTTCTCCTTCAACCCTACTATCTGGCCTTTTAAATGTTTTGTCATGAAATTGGGCCCCAAACAACATACTCTCTTTTTTCTTCTATGTCCTCCTGTTCACCATCCTTATCCCATATCCATGGAAAGAGACTTTCTAACATTAGGAAGCAGTAGTCCATGAGACCACCCTGCCCTGACAACAGTTGCAAATTTGAGGGTCCCTGAGACTGCACTTAAGTTCAATAATTCCCTGGGATTCACAGAATTCACTGAACTCTATATACTCACAGTTAGGATTTATTACAGCAAAAGCATACAGAATAAAATCATCCAAGGAAAGAGGCCCACAGGCAGAGTCCAGGAAAGTTCTAAGCACAGAGCTTCCACTTGTCCTCTTCCAATGGAGTTAAGAGCAGTACGACTTTTCCCAGTAGTGAAGTTTGACAACACACACTCGATATTGCCAGCCAGGGAAGGTCACCCAAGCCTCAGCATCCAGAGCTCTGTCACTAGGCATAACTGACTGTCCATGTGACCATTTCAGAGTTCATCCCCTCTGGACATGGAGCTGATACTGTGTGACCCAAAGCCCCCATCCTAAATCACATTGTTTAACACTCTGGAGTGACCCAGAGCTCCCAGACAAACAAAAACATTCCTATCAGGCATGACATTCCAAGGGCTTTAGAGATTACCTCCCAGAAGCTGAGGGCAAAGACTACATCTCTCTTTGGGCAAGTTAAATTCTTTATCACACAGCTTCTATGTACACTTTTATTTACATTTCTAAATCTGGACCTGCTTTGATTCAGAGGAAAAAGAAGATATCAGACCCTGATGCTCTCCTTTCTCTTGGCCTGGTTTTCTTTATATCTGGCAGCTAAAGCCTTTGGCATCTAGAATCAGGCTGGCCCCTCAGTGACACTCAGTAAGTATTTATTGAATGGATGAAGGGTGTTCTTATGTGTGAATGAATGTTTTTAAACTACCGTATATACTCGAGTATAAGCCGAGTTTTTTCGGCCCAAAATTTGTGCCGAGTTCAGGTTTTTCGGCACAAATTTTGGGCCGAAAAATCTTGGCTTATACTCAAGTATATAAGGTATGTGGTGTGAGATTCATTCTCTAGGATGTATTAGTTTTCTATGGCTATGTAACAAATGTAGCCGCTTAGCATAACACAAATTTATCAACTCACAACTTCTGTGGGCCAGGAGACTAGATGTGGTTTAGCTTGGGTCCTCTCCTCAAGGGCTCGTAGGTTGCAATCGAGCTGCAGCCAAAGCTTCAGTCTCATATGAGGCGTGGGTCCTCTTCTAAGCTCATTTGGGACATACTGCATACAGGATGCAGTTGGCAGAATTCAGTTTTTTTGTGTAGGTCTGAGACCCTAGAGGTCTTAGAGGCTACTGTGCCATGTGGTCCTTTCCACAAGATGCCAAGGCCAACAGAAGAGCATCTCTGCTGCTTTGAATTTCTCTGGCTTCTCCATCTCTGACTTCCAGGCCCTCTTTTAAAGGGCTCACCTGGTTAGGCCAGGTCCACCCAGGATGGTCACTCTTTTGATTAACTTAAAGTCAATTGATTAGAGACCTTCCTTACAATTACAAAATCACTTCACCTTTGTCATGTACCTAGCTACCCACACTGGAAGAAGAGATTATCCAGAACACATATACCAGGTGGAGGTGGGAGGTCTTCAGGGCCACCCAAAGAATTCTGCCAGTTACAAAGGGTAACTTTGAAGTGGAAATTCACAAAAGCATAAGGGGAAGGGAGGAAGGGAAGGGCAGAGGAGCAGCCTCTACAGGTGGGTCTCTTTGTTAAGCAGCAGCTGGTAGAAGCTGTTTCTTCCTCATCCCCATACCTTCCTGTGCCTACCAGCCATTCACCATCAATACCCAGGAAAACTGCATGCTGGTTTACCTTGATTTAGAAAATCTTTGCACACCCCCCACCGCCAAATCCTTATGCTCTGCCTCATTTCTGCTGTGAGTGACTCCATCCCAAGTCACATGGCCCTGCCAATCCAGGCCACCAGAGCTGGGTGTCCTTGGAGGTATGGATATCATTGAGAGCTGGTTAAGAGCAGTAAGTGACAGTATTAGCTACAATATCATCAAAAGGAAACGAAGAAAAAAGGAAAGAGGGCTGGGCACAGTGATTCATGCCTGTAATCCTAGTACTCTGGGAGCCCAAAGCAGGGGGATCCCTTGAGCTCAGGAGTTCAAAACCAGCCTGAGCAAGAGCAAGAACAAGAGCAAGCACCCGTCTCTACTAAAAATAGAAAAATAGGTCAGTCATTGTGGCAGGTGCCTGTAGTCCCAGCTACTTGGGAGGCTGAGGCAAGAGGATTGCTTGACCTAGGAATTTGAGGTTGCTGTGAGCTATGATGACGCCATGGTACTCTAGCCTGGAGACAGAGTGGAACTCTGTCTCAAAGGAAAAAAAAAAAAGGAAAGAAAAAGAAAGAGGAAATATACAAGTTTAGGTCACCTCAGCTCTTTCTGAGACATTCTCAAGTGCCTCCAGTGCGAGCCTCAGCCTCTTAGAACATTATTCTCAGATGATCAGATTTCCGTAGAACCTCTATAAGTTGACCATGAAGGGACTATAACAAACTGGTCAACACCTGGAGGTGGTCAAATGTAAGGAATGCACATGGTACATGTCTGGTCTATGAAAATTGTGTCAATTGAAGGAGACTGTCAATGTTGGAGAGGTAGTCAACTATTCTATTCTACTGTACTATAAATGCTCTTAACCAAATGGTCCTTCTTTTGCAAATTCCCTGGACCCCTCCCACTACTTCTCATACCCCTCTGGCAGTGTTTGCCAGATGTCACTCCTACAGGGCTAGAGGTAGGAAAAGACTGAGCTATGGCTGAAGTGGCAAACATCTCTGTCCGTGTGGGACAATGCTGTCAGTTAAACTCTCCCAGGAATGAGCAACCACTCAGCAGCCATGGAGCCAAGGACTGGGGAGAGCTGTTTGTTATTTTAAAAGATAGAGGGACACTTCAGTTGTTTGATAAGACCAGAAGAGCTAAAAATAAAGCCAAGGAGATTGGTATATCACAATAACAGTCAGAACTTCTTTGGGTTAAAAAAAAAATACCCCCATGAAATGAAGGGTCATGAATTTGTAGGTAGAAACTGCAAGCGCTTTAGGCCCAGGGATGGCATCACTGACCTCTGCATCCACCCCCTTCCCACCCTTTTGTCTCCTTGTATCCAGTCCAGCACTGTGCTTATGGACTCTGAATAAAAATTTAATTTCCATTCAGAGCTTCCATTGTACTTTGTTCTACCCAGTATTTTAGCCTTTGGGGGAGAAGGAGCTTAGGAATTTTTTTCATTCATTCACTCTTTCATCCATTCAACCAATATTTTTCTGAGAAAAGGATTATTTTTTGTCTCAGATACTAACAGTAGACAAGGTTTCCTCCTTTATTATGGTAGGTAAAAGAGATAGCAGACAAATAATTATATAATATAACATTATAGATGAGAAAGGGTAGTAGTAAGTGCTATGAAATTTTCTTATTAGACATGATGAAAGCAGTGGTTTTTTTCTTAAAAAGAAAAAATAATTCAGATACAACGTTTAAGGTTGTCAGCAATTTCCAGAAGGTCTGGTATCCTCTGAATCCTATGCACAGAGCTACTACTCCAGCAGTGGTTCTCAACCCCTTAGAAAGTCAGATTTGGGAGGGCTGACATAAGGTCTGACAGTCTTTATATTTCTTTTATTATTATTATTTTTTTATTATAGATAAAAATATGCACCATAGATGTGGCCCAACCCATCACCCTCCCTCCACCCAAACCTCCCCCCTCCCTTCCCCTTCTTGGTCCTTTCCTCATAGTCTTGTGGTAT